>CM031574.1:6302079-6324079 GCA_018467065.1 Ephestia elutella | reverse complement strand
ACCACGTTATGTCCGTCCATTCTTTTTTTTTTTACTTGTGGATCTTTCCACACGTTAAAAAAAGATGGACGAGACAAGGGTCTTAGGTAAGTATGAATTAATGTATGTATGTAAGTTTCTTGATTAATGTATGTATGTAAGTCCTGAACGGCTTAACAGATTTAGACGAGAGAGGTATTTTAGATTCCTTGTATTCCTCCGAGTGACATAGGCTGTATGACGTCATCATAAAAACAAAATGGCGGATTTATACAGGGTGTTTGGGTAAACACCTGCATCCTCTCTAGGGGTGAAAGTACTCATGAATATGAACAACTTTTTGTATGGGACCGACTCTGAAATCTCAAAAAAAAAATCAGCTGTTCCATACATTTTACAATACCTACTCGCCGTAAATGTATGGAATATATGTTACTACCATTATGGGTTCTGCCTGAAATAAAATTATTTTATTTTATTTTTATGTTTTTATAATAGGGACTAGGGACCAATACTAAGTATTTAATGAGTTTCTGTCGGCGTTTCTTCTCAGCAGTGGTCGTTCTGAAATGCTAGTAGTTTGTAGCTTTGAGATTTATAGTGTGAATGTCTATTTTCACAATAAACAATAGATTTCAAAATTTAGCTTTATTACTTTACAGAAACTACTTTGGCTACTTTACAGAAATACAGAAAGTGAAGCTATGAAAGAGCAAAAGAGGGGTAGAAAACCGATAGTCAATAGAGAAGCACAAAATAAATTATTTTTGAAATATAGTGAAGATTTAGAAAAACCTAATGTCAAATATAATGATCCTATCTTTAAACTTATGGCCGAAGAGCTTGATGGCAAAATGTCCCCGTTGGCTTTGTTTATGGCATTTAAAAAACATTACCAACCGTTAACGGATAATGTCGGTGAAAACCAAAATGACACACTAGACGTCGTGTCGTCAGATGGTTGTTCTTCTATGTCACAAACAAGCTCTTCGACCTTTACCGACTTGGAAACTTCGACTACAATGATTCCTGTTCCTAATGACGTAAAAAATATGCAGAGTAAAATATTTACATTTGACTTAGATATATATGATATTAAAAAAATAACACCCTTAATTTCACAAAAAAAAAGAAAAAGATGGTTCTTTCCGTTCATACAATACATTACCCAAATATAATTTTTAAGCATGTCCGACCATTTAGGTCGGACATGCTTAAAAAGAATATATGGCAACATTCCAAATTGCGTTGTACATGGGTTTTAAAAAAAGTACAATACAGCCTGATTTTATTAATATAAAAGGTAATTGTGTTCAATGTCTGGCGAAGATTGAAATATCAACTTTTAAAAAAACAGGAAAAATACTGACATTGTTGTGTAGTATACATAATTTAGATAAGTCAATAAAACATAAGGTAGTGAGAAAATCAAAATTAACACCGTACACTAGAAACCAATTAGCAAAAAATATAAAATCCAAACCAGCGATCATGATGCGCCATGAAATGGCTTCAAAATTAATTTCCACTGAAGACATTGAACCACCAGTATTACCGTCAACTTCCGCGTTAAGACAAATCAAATCCAAAGCCAAATTAGGAGAGACTTTTGATGCAAATCTATTATCATAATTAATTATTATGGCCAAGACATCAAACTCTGGAAACACCATACGTGAAATTAACGTTTTTCCACATTTTCACATTTATTACTGGACTGATCAAGAAATTGATTATTATAATAGGTATCGCAATAAATTTGACAAAGTAACAATAACAATTGATGCAACAGGTTCTTTTTGCAAAACGATACACTTCCTGATGGCACTCGACTTACTAAAACGCTGTTTTTGTATGTCGGACTTATAACTGCCACTGAATCGTTAAAATCAGTTCCTGTTTTACAAATGGTAACAGATTCCCACAGTGCATATTCAATCTCAAAATGGTTAAAAAAATGGGTAAATAGTGTAAATAATGTACCCCACGAGGCAATTACAGATGATTCCTCAGCTTTGTTGTCCGCTATCACTCAGGCTTTTACATCGCATAATAATACAAAAGACTACATACACCACTTATTTGCTGTTTTAGAGGGAAAAACTGAAACTTTACCTGCTACCTTCATTAGGCTCGACATAAACCACTTCACAAAAACACTTCATAATTTATCGTGTTTCAAAGATGGCACAGAAACTCATATAAAATATTTTTATATACGCTGTATATTGATGATCAAGAAATGCGAAGAGTACAGTGTAGCAAAACAGATAATTGAAGATACTGTGAGAGTATGTTTAGGACAGTACAACGATATTGATATATCTGCAAAAGCTGACACTATTGAAGCTAAAACACGTCTTGATTCATTTGCCGATGTGATTGATACAGGTAGTGAAATAGCAGATGATATTAAAGAAGCAATTTTTGAAGAGGAAAATGTGAAAGATGAATTTAATAGAATCGAAGGCATTGAATTTATGACGTGGTTTGACCAATTAGTCGATTCTAATAAGAAAATAATATTGGATAATAACGCAAATTCATATTATTATCCCCCCTTTTTATCTACACTAAAAAGACTATTATTTAAACTGCCACTGTGGTCAAATTTATTGTGTCCCTTTTTCAATTCACAAAGTAAAGCTCCATCCTCATCGGCGGTAGAAAGTTATTTCAAAACTTTAAAGGTCCTTATATTCAAAACCAAGATTTCAAGACACCGTATTGATCAATTTCTGAAAATTCATTTGGAAAATTTAGACGGAGAATTAAAAATTGCTCTCAGTGATTTAGATCAAGACGTAACTAACAAAAGAATTAAGAAAATTTGCAGAAAGAGAAAAACAAATAAACATTTACTGATCAAAACAGCTAAAACTCCTAAATATAAAAACCAAAGATTTTCTACAGACTCGATATTTTCGGACGAACCTTCGTTTCATGAGAATTGGGGAGGACAAAATGTTGAAGTAGTCAACCCAATAAATACTTCTCACATCTAAATCTGATCAGCCGTTCAGGACTTATGGTGGAATAAAGGAACCTATATTAGAAAAAATATGTTAAATTTATTAGAAATGGTAATGTATGCAATTCTATCCGTGACGGAGAACATGAAATAACGTTAATAAACACATGTGGCCTTGATTCCGTATTGTACATTTTATCTTTAGGATACAATACAAATCAGAGTATCAAAAAGAGCATCGATATTTACAAAAATATTTTGATTGCAAAATACATTCATTATTTATCTGATAGTCATTCACCACATGAAGACCGTTATAAAATGAGGTCTCAATTAGCACTTGAATATTTTAAAAACGCAACAAGGTAGAATTGTAAATATTGATTGTGCGTGTAATGCTACTTTTATATTTGAAAATATATTTTTAAATTTTATTAATAGTGCTGTTTTCACAAAAGAGTGTTCGAACAAATTTTGTACATCAACAAAGATCTATCGAAAGGTGGCTTTTTTGCCAATCAATATAGATATGATTAAAATATTTGGATTTTCCAGCCTAGAAGATGCAATTTGTATTGGTAACGAAAGTTATACTTGTATCTCGTGTAAAACTCTGACTAGTCTATCTAGTTACGACGTCTCTGATATTATATCCTTTGACATGAACGGGACAGATGAAGTAAATATCAAGGAACTGCCCGAAACAATAAGTATAAAAGGAAAATGTTTTAAATTATTAGGTGTTATAGAATATGTATCCCCGTTAAACCCGGATAATCTTAGTCACTACAAGGGGCATGGATTTTTAGAAAACCGCTTCATTTGTTACGATGATTTAATGTTAAGATTTGTCAATAGTAAAGAAGACCAACCAATTTATTGTCATATTCTTACATACGGTTTAGCAGATTCTAATTTTAAAGAATAAAGACAATGTATGATCTTCCCTAGTAACTTAAAAACGGGTTATTGTAAATTCGTCCCTAGTGTAAATTCGTCCCTATAGTAAATTCGTCCCTAGAGTAAATTCCTTACCTAAAAACTTTCTGTAAATTCGTCACAAACTCACTTTCACATTACAAATGTATACAACCTTAGCACTTTAAAGTTAAATATTTTGCAAACGGATCTCTAAATCAAAAATGGTCTTTGAACCATTATATTATAAGTCTATGGTTTGAACATTCATAATAAATATTTTAAAAGACCTAAAAAACCAGACCTGTAGAAATGATATCCCACACAATGGTATAATCGAGAGAAAAGAATCAACCCCACTTTAGGTGTAGTGAGCTGTACTCCAAAATAATTTTTGTGATTTTATTCTACAGTTCTCTCCTCGTAATTAATATGTATAACTATACCAAATTACAGTTTTCTAGTACATATAATACACCCGTATTCACAAACAGTACTTGCGTAAGTCGATAAGGAATGCAATGCGAAGTGAGGCATTATTCAGTGCGTTACCGATGGCAAGCCTTTCTATTCATAAACAATACTCGAGCGATCCTTCGCTACGCACTTGATTATAGCTTTTTTGTCCCTCAAGTATCGTTTATGAATAAGTTTTTGAGTCCCTGTGTAGTTAGTCTCTGAGCTAAGCCTCGGACAGACATATGGACAGACATGACGAAACAAGGATTCCTTGTATACTTCGGAACCCTAAAAACCAACATGGCGCATGGCGATTGGTGCACCGACCGCAATTTTTTATAATACAATGCAATATGGATTTCAAATAATAGTAGTTTATGCAACTGATACATAATAAGATCACACGAGTGTTTTAATGCCTAATTATGTACAGTTGCATACAATACTTTATTTTCACTCATTAGGAACAATGAGCGATTTTTCTGACAGCTATAAGAAAAATCAGTATAAAAAATCTCAACAGATGGAGTTTTATTGAAAGCCGAGTTGTAATAATGGCTGTACCAATATTGTGCGCTTTTTATTGGCAGCCAGAGGCAGAAAAAAAATCACCTAACAGTTAGACAGTTGCACAAATCACAATATTGATACTTTTTATATTTTTTTTTACTAAGTTTTATTTTTTTTAATGCCAATCCCGTGAATTTTTGCTTTTTGTATGGAACTTTTTCTCTCGCCTTTGCTTAAGCGCCATCTATAAAGTCATCTGGAACTATTTTTTTTAAATTTGGGTCTCGGAAAATCCCTCATTGAAATTACACAAAGTAGGTAATAAAGAAATAATTTATAGCAGGAAATTAAGTTCTAACTGCGTGGCCACTTTTTTCACAAATTCAAACTGTGCATGCGTGCGCTTCTTTTTATTTTATTCAGCCTAAAACCATAGAGTAATTTAATAAATTTAAAACGAAAAGTGTCCTATAATGATTAAAATAATACATTATGATATAAGTGCGGTAAGTTGAAAATTACAGCTGAGGCGATATTGCTACAAGAAAGCAGAGGCTGTAATTTTCAAAGCGCACGTATGTCATAGTCATACTGCGTTTTATAACATATTTGCGAGGAAAAAAAATTAACTCAATAACGTTCCTCATAGCGGGTAATCCCGGTCAGATGACAATACCGGTCACCACACTATCTCGCAAAATATTTGGTTTACGGGCACCCAACATTCAAAAACGATGGCGTGATTGTTCCCCGCCCGGATACACCGACCCCCGCTCAGTTCCGACCGCGCAGCGCTGAGAGCAAGACGAGTGTCTGTTTCGAGACGTTTCCTTATAACTTTTTGGTCGTAGAAAATAAGACGTGAGTATCGAAATATTTACGTTTCATTAACTGTTCATACTTTTTGTTGTGAATCACTCACTTAGCTATCCATGTAATTAGATATTTACAGCTATATGCGATAAGTTTCTTCTTAAATAATTTATAACCTCAAAAAATCATAGATGGGCAATGCCGGTATTACCCGCGAGACAGTTATTTAAGTAGATAATATTTTTTGGCAAAAAATAGTTATTGTTATTTGTTCTAAACTTATTCCTTGTCTAATACTCAATTCTTATTTAATTTTAGAATGCCACGGAATAGAAGCCAAGGATTGAAGGTGAAATGGAGTCCAAGTGATTTAAGCAGGGCATTCCAACTCGTCGATGAAGGGACACCGATAAGAGAAGCGGCACGTTCCACTAATATTCCTTTTTCAACTCTCCAAGAAAGACTGAAAAATAGGAACTCTAATTCTCCGTCTCTGGGCAGGAATCCAGTATTTACAAAGGAACAGGAAGCAGAAATGGCAGACCAAGTAAAATTTCTCGGTAAGATATTTTATGGATGTACTTCAATTCAAATTAGAAAAATGGCTTATGAATATGCTGTTAAAAATAATTTGAAACATACCTTTAATGAAGAACAGAGAATGGCTGGTAAAGATTGGCTTATGGGTTTTATGAAGAGGAATCATTTATCTGTTCGTAAAGCAGAAGGTACGAGCTTAAACAGAGCAATTGCATTCAATAAAGATGAAGTTCGTATATTTTTCACACTGCTTGGGGAGTTGATGGAGAAATATCATTTTTTACCGAGAAATATTTATAATGTGGATGAAACTGGGATCACCACAGTACCAGAGCCAGGTACGGTTATTACTGAGACGGGACAAAAACGTGTGGGGTCCATAACATCTGGTGAAAGAGGTAAAAATGTAACAGTTGTGTGTGCAGTGAGTGCAACGGGAGTGTATCTGCCACCCATGTTTATTTATCCACGTCAAAGGCATTCACCAGCTTTAGAGAATGACGGTCCTCGAGGTGCTATATATCGCTGCTCAAAAAATGGATGGATTAATGAAGAGCTTTTCTTAGAATGGCTAAAACATTTTGCGACTTTAACTAAACCTTCGGAGAATGACCCCATACTGCTCATATTAGATAATCATTGCAGTCACATCTCTTTAAAAGCGTACGAGTTTTGTAAAACAAATAACATTACGATGCTGTCATTACCACAGCACGGATCTCATCGGATTCAGCCTTTGGACGTATCTATCTTTGGCCCTTTTAAAGTAGCATATACACAAGAGTGTAACCTTTTAATGAAATCTGGATTGAAACGAACGATCGATCAAAATGATGTTGCTTCACTGTTTCGAAAGGCTTTTCAAAAAATTGCAACCATACCAAAGGCTGAAGCAGGATTTGCTGCTACTGGAATATATCCATTAAACCCGGATATATTTACTGACGAAGACTTCCTGGCTGCTGAAGTATTAAATAACTGTGAGTCTGCGGAGGCGGTAGAAGAGAGACGTTGCTTGGACAATAAGACACCAGATCAAATCATCCCATCAACTACAGATCTTTATGGATCAGTACCAAATTCACCATCCATACTTGTAGATCATAGCCAAAAAACTCCTACAAAATCACCCCAAATTCTGGAAAAAATTATCCCTGAGTTACCTTTAACTTCATTAGTTACCTCGAACAATATTCTTCAGGACCAATCACCAGCTTGTACTGCTCCAAAAACCAGCGCAGTTACATCTAACCGAGATCTGCCAACTTATGTAGAAGATTCTGTGCCCTCAACTTCAGGAGTTACTGCCAAAGATCTTCTTCCAGTTCCAAAAATGCTTGACATTACTAAGAAAGTATGTCGAAGACAGCATGCAAAAAATCTTACTAGCACTCCTTATAAGGCGGTCTTGATTGAGATTGAAGAACGAAGAGCAAAAAGAGAAAAGAAAAAAGAAAGTAAATCCAAAGGGGCTAAGAAGGATCCAGGAAGAAAGATGGCGAAGAAAAGACCAGCTAAAGCATCTATAAGAAAGGTGAAAAAAAGGGTGCTCCAGGAGAGAAATAATGAAAGTTCATCGGATTCAGAAATTGAATTGACCGACGTACGAGATGATGACGACACCGATATTGACGATATGGAAAACAAATGTCTGCTATGCCATGATTACGGTCGTAACAATGAATTGTGGTATAGATGCGTGCAGTGTGGTCTTTGGGCTCATGCTGAGTGTTCAGGCTGTGAGTCACCCGAAGGGTACACTTGCGATTTGTGTCGCTAAAGGGGTGACCGGCATTGTCATTCTACTGACCGACATTACCCGCAAAGTTGGCAATACAGGTCAAAACTATCTTTTTTCAATTTTTATTGTGATTTAATTTTTAAACATATTGATCTCGTTGATTGTGATTATTATAGAAGGATACTCAAAGTTATGTTGTATTAATAGTTTAGAAATAAAAGGTTGATTTTTCTACATTTTTTGTTTAATTTTCCTTAGGTGACCGGCAATACCCGTCCTTACCCTACGCGAGGTCTCTAAAACGCGCGATCTGGGAGTCCAAAGTGGATAGTAAACTTGACTTTCTGGAACATATCGATCATATTGCCAAAAAAGGTGCGAAACTAGCTGGATTTATAACTCGCAAATATAAATTTTTCAAAGAGCCCGATATTGACATTTTATTATTTATTTGTTTTGTAAGGTCACTTTTAGAATATTGCAGTGTAGTCTGGAACCCATTGTTTCAAGTACATTCGAACCGTCTGGAGAGTATTCAGAAAAGGTTTTTATACTTACCATCTGCTTTTGCTGAAAAATGATGTCGTAAATTGGATTAATTTGACTCTAGGCTTGTGTATTTTGGTATAATTTCATTGGAACAGAGAAGAAATATTGCCTATTATCTTCTTTTTTTACGCTAGTTAGTGACAGGAATCGTTGACAGTCCGAATTTACTCCAAATGATTAATATTTCTATCCCACGTTCAAGTAGTAAGACTTCATAACAGGAAAATATTCCATGTCCCGTACTCTTTATTTGAAAAATTCTCCTTTTAATCGTATGTGTTTCGAATATAATAAGGCCTCTTCTCAATTTGACATATTTAGTGCATCAGCCAATGCAATAAAAAGATCTATGCTTAATAATGTAAACAGATTTATTTATTTTTTTCAAAAGCCAAAATTTTTCAGATGTACTGAATTTTTGTAAAATAGGTACCTAGTTCTAATTTTAATTTTTCAGAGTGCAGAAGTGTTTATTTTTGTGTGCATATTCTGTTCACATCGAGAAGATTTGACACTTTAAATGAATATTGTTATGTTTGTGTGTGTGTTATGGTGTCACGTCAGTTTTGTGGACCAAATTAAAGAAAAAGAACGAAAATACAATAGGTACAGCGAAAAGAAAAAGCGCGCGGAATAATTTTACTTGTTAACAAATACGCGATGCGCTTTTTTTAGGCAAAGGCACAAAAACAGCCAGTATTACTAATAAAGTAATAGTACATTATGAAATAAATGTGCAAAGTTGGTAATCACGCACAAGAGGTGATATTGCCGCGCGAGCCGAAGGCTAGCGCTATTTGCTCGATAAAAAGCTGTCTATTTGGCGATAATATATCGCCAAACAGCCAGTGCTTGGCTGTATAAATCATTATCTTTGTTTATTTAAAAACTGTTGTTATTTTCCCTATTTGATCTTAAATATGTATTATGCGGGTAAATTAAAAATGCTTTGTGGAATTCATAACACGCGTTAGTTTTCTATCTTTTGTATAGCGCATGACAGAAAAGTAAGGTAATTTTCATTACCAAACACCTCCGTAATATATTTTGTAATACCTTCGTAATGTATGGCATTATGGGCCTAAATTCGGTGTAATAAGACCCACTTTACGAGCAAGTGTGTTGAAAATTAATATTTTCGTGTTTTACAGATATTTTTTTGTAATTTATTGTCAAGATTAATTTAAAGAACTAAATGTTTGTTTATTTTATCTCCAAAAGTTAATTTTATTCATGAAATGTTGACCACTTTTCTGACATTTAAACTCTGCTAAGATTTATAAAAGTATCGTTCACTTTTTAATAGATGGACCAGCTTGATAAACCGTGCGTTTTACTTTACAATAACGACAAGTGCGTAATGAGATGCAATACGATATTGAAATTGGTGAAATAAATGACACTTTACGAGAAAATATGTTATTAAGTTATATTAAGATACAGCTAGCAGTACTGTAATGACTTTACGATACAGCTAGCGGTACTATGATGAGTTTTATTTTAATTTTATGTATGTGCGTTTTTTTTGTATGTTTATAAAGTACGTCTTTATAAAATCATCTTTAAATTCGTAATTCGAATATTTCGACATGAGTGTAGATAAATTAAATAAATAGACAGTTAAATTAAATGTACAATTTTATTGTACTAAAGAAATTGATTCTTCAAAATCAGTACCTATGTAATTGCCACCACCTTAATATATATTACAACAATGAAGTAAAAAAAAATCATAACCCATTGTGTTTCATTCATAGAATTAGAAAATTAAAAATTATTTTCTTTAGAGACACAGACAGAGGAAGCGGGATGTCAGATATGGTTTTGCCTATGTTGGTGAAGGACAGGTAATATCTTCTGTGAGGTTTATTTTTGTCAAGTTTGACATTTTTGGTGTGTTTTGGTTCCGTAAATTTGTGAACAATTTGTAAAAAAAACATCGAAATAAAAAAATAATAATTTGGAGCACACTATTATGAACGTTTTTGGGCTTCATTTGACAATCAAGTTTGTAAGTCTGTTAAAGAATGATTTTTTTCTTTCTATGTCTATGGTTTTATTAATCGCAACGAATTTGATTGGTTTGTGGATTGCGTCGTCTCTGGTGAATTGTACACAGATACAATGACTACTTTGGACATCATACTGTTCGGTAAGTTAAATAAAAGTCCTTTGTTTATTTGCTACAGGCAACAACGCCCGTATGATAAACATAAATACAATTTAAAATAACATAATACTTATAACAATAATTCACCTGCAAATTAATTACTTTCCATCTGCACAGATTTTAATAAATATACCTACGGACAAAGCACACAGTTTGATTTAGCCCCAAAGTAAGTTCGAGAATTGTGGAATACTAAATTAATGATAGATACCATATTTTATAACAAATACGTTATTTTATACCTACATAATAGACAGATATGACAACGTTTATGAAATTTTAGGTTTGAATTGGTATCTAACGCAGCTCACGTGTTGGCCCTGAAATTTTTTTGAGAGAATTTAAACTTCTAGTAAATAACCTTACAAGAAAAAAGCATCAACTGACACATACAAACATAACAGAAATTACATGCATATAGAAAAACATCCATGACCCAAGCAAAACTAAAAAGATCATTTTCATCTCAACCTGACCAGGGGTAGAACCCGGGACCACCGGTGTGACTGTCCGGCGTGAGGACCGTGGCCACGGAGGTCGTCGAAAAAGTCCCGCTGATGATGAAAATTTGTGGTCACCCTACAAAATTTTCTCATATAAAAACTTGAAATTCAATTTTCTCATAAAATACAGCATTTAGAAGAATAGGCGGGGCATTAAAATTTTTTTTACCGACAAATTCCTACAACCATGATTCTTATACTTAACATTATTTTGATGTTTTTAGACATCCTTGTATAAAAAAAAAAAAATTGATGATCCGATATGAAATGGGAGGGGTAAATAAACTATACTGAATTGCTCGTAAACAAAAAAGTTTACAATAGAGATTACTGTTCACAATTAATTAATAAGACTTCATTTACCTGTAAATAAAAGTTGGCCGGTTTATAATAAGGCTTTCTAGTCATAAAATGTATTTTTATTGTTATAAATGTCAATATGGTTTTTATTTAATTACACGAAATCGGGTTCATAAACATGAGTCGTTTTTTAAAATTAAGATTGAATAATTCACATTACGTACGAATATACAATTTTCTCGACTGTAGATAAAAAAAAATTAAAAGTTAATAAAAAAAAACTGTTGTAGTCACCCTTATAAAAATTGAGGATATGGTTCATTACAATCGTATACGAATAATATATAAAAGTCACCATTGCTGGATTTTTTGTTTTTGTACAGGATGTTTTTAAAGTATAAAAATTACAACTCATTAAAAAATCCATTTCGGATTGTTATTTATTGGTGATTTTTTAAATCAAGCTTTTATTATTCGTAAGGAAACATGTAACAAAAAATCACCCTGGTAGGATTTTTTGTTTGAGAGTTATAACAATATGAGTCTTATAATAGCGTTTAAAAAAAAAAAGGCGGTGGTGATTTTTTTTTTACACTTAAATTTGCAGTTGTAATATCATAATCTATGTAGTTTATAAAAATCACCATCGTAGGATTTAATGTGACCACCTCCATACAACTGAAAATTCACAGCCCCGACTAGAACGGATCATATGTTAAATTTTAGTTAAAAAATAGTAAAAAAATATATTCTAATTTGAATTAGTATACGAGGTTTAGTCTAGTCAATAAAACCGATAGTATTGGGCCCTCAGATCAGAAATTAGAAATTTAATAACTTTTTGACAATTAAGTTTTGGGCCATTATTTCTTTTTTACTAATTCACTGAGGTATCTAAGTAGTGTATATTAACGTAATTTTTATGAATTTCTTCCGATAAGTCATATTTTGCAGATACCCATTTTAGTGTTCTGAGGGCCCAAGATAGACCGCCATAAATCTGTAATGTCATATTATACACAAATGGGAATTTGTTAAAATATTTAAGAAATTATTTACTAAATGATTAACCCAGAAATAGTACTTTCTGAGTTTTTTTTCAGGCGTCTGGATTGAGGGCCCACGTTAGATAATGATTACAGGCATAATTCTACTTTTAGAAATTTTTGGGTCTTTGCATTAAGTTTTTACTATTTTAAACTAATTGCCCTGTGAATCTTATTTCGTTCCGGGACAATTTAAAAATTGGGCCCTCAATCCAGATACACACATTATATACTGGATCTATATTATTATTAATTATATTGCTAGGTAACCTACAGCTTTTCCCAAACACAAGTTCATATGATGTATATTTTGTTGAAGTGTGTATCGATGTAATACGAGAAACACCAGTACTGTAACCAATCGCTCCACTTGTGAGCTTGGTTATTTGATTGTATTCTTAAAAATGCTCCTAATGATTTATGTGAATTTTCTAAAGATCCTCGACTCGTGGTGGTAAGCTGTAGATTAAATTTGTTTTATATTTAGAATACTAGCTGTTGCCCGCGGCTTCGCCCGTGATAGATTAGGTAAACAAAAGAAAATATAATATAAGTATGAGTATGTATATAAGGTGGACTCAAATTAACTACAAATATTTTCAGGGCTGGCTCCAGGGGGCTAAATAAACGTATTGGAGATACAATTTTAAAAATCGATACGCTAGTTTTTTTTTGTTTTTTCTAACAAAAAAAAATATTATTAAATGATGACATTTAGTATCATACTGTAGTTAAATGTGTAGACTTTATACCTCTTTAAGCTCCTCCCACCAATTAATAGTTGAATGAAATTGATTTGCTGTATTCCTCTTTATTTATGAAAAGTGCGTGAAAGACAGAGATGTCAAGCGATTTATTATACGTAAACGACAGCGACCGACCGGTGGGCGGGGCGGCTTTTGTTTGTGTGTGTCATTTTAATTGTCATTTTACGCAAAGCTGTGTACAGGATGTTATAATGTTACGGTTTTCAAGAAACATAAACGTTAATTTTTCTCGAAAACTAGCGTGTAGACAATTGAAAAAACCACTGATATACTTTCTAAATAATATCAGTAATTAGCCCTGAAAATATTTGTAGTTAATTTGTGTCCACCTTATATATGAATGTTTACATATATTTTTACTGTCAGGAATAAATAACTATGATTTTATGAATATATTTGTACTTTTACTTATTTCTCAAAAATTCATAATGTAGGTAAAGGTAGTTCAAATAAAAGAAACGATAAAATCAGACTCAATTGTTTAATCCAAAGAATTGAGCCCCAATTTCTTTAGATTTCTAAGCTACATTCTACTAGGACTTCGGAACGACCACTGCTGAGAAGAAATCCCGAAAGAAACTCATTAAAACAGTATTGGTCCCTAACATGACATGGGCTATATTCTTTACCACAGAAGGGCCACTAGTATTTCACAGAAATCCACACAACATAAAACATGAAATATCATTTAAACACAAAGAAATATTCATATGACAAAGCAACAGTATAACAATAGGTATAAATTAAAATTACATCTAGTACTTATCTTTGTCTGAACACCACCAGCTCCGAATTCAAAGTGAACCGGAAAATTAACCGTCAATGCTTTATAAACTGGCTACCGCACCACAATGTATCGATTTTTCAAAATCATCAATACAACTACTATTAACATCAAACTGTTATATTATGCAAAACTTACTAAATTATTAATTTGGTATTTACAAATTAAAAGTTATCAAAGCTTTAATTCAATACATTTATCATTTTTCAATATTAATCAAATAGGAAGTTATGAAATATCACATCTGTGGCGCCATGACGCCTTCCGATAATAATAGCAATAAACACTAGTTATAATTAACTAAAAATCAGAGTATTTATATTAAAATAAACTAAAAGTAACCAAAAAATATTACAGTTAAATTTTAAATATCTAACACCCGCGTGAGTTTCGCTTAAACGAAAAGTCTTTTTGTGTTCCAAACTGTTTCAGATGTTTCGGATTTTCGATTTTTATACGTCTACAGAAAATGCTCATCAGATTAATCAAGTTTTGCTAACGCGCCATTTCCATATATGTTATACTAGCTTTTGCCCGCGGCTTCGCCCGCGTGAATTTCCCACGGGAACAGTGCTTTTTCCCGGGATAAAAAGTAGCCTATGTGCTATTCCAGGTCATTATCTACCTCTGTACCAAATTTCATCGAAATCCGTCCAGTAGATTTTGCGTGATTGAGTAACAAACATCCTCTCACAAATTCACAAACTCACATCCAAACTTTCGCATTTATAATATTAGTATGGAAGTATGGATTGTAGCTGGTCTCTTGGAGTTGTTCATCAGATGTTCCTGATCTTCAATTTTATACGTCAGCATAAAATGCTCATCAAGTTGAACGATTTTTGCTAAGGCGCCATTTCCATATATGTTATAGTGTAGCTGGTCTCTTGCAGTTCTTGATCAGATGTTCCAGATCTTCAATTTTTATACGTCAGCAGAAAATGCTCATCAGGTTGAACGACTTTTGTTAAGGCACCATATCCATATTTCTTATAGTTTAGCTGTTCAGCTATGGTTCTTCATCAGGTGTTCCAGTTTTCAAAATCAATTATAGCCTATATGTTGCCCAGGCTTAATAGCTATACAACAAAAAAAGTTTCATTCAAATCCGTCCAGTAGTTTTTGCGTGAAACGCGTACATACATACAGACAGACAGACAAGAAATTCCAAAAATTTTTTTTTGCTTTCTATTGTTCTTTTTAAGTGTCTGTTTGTAATATATTGGGTAAAACTAAACGCAGGCGTTTCCTGTTATCGCCGCCAGGCGTTTTGGGGTTCTCACATTGCTCGCGTGTAAAATGGCTCGCGGACGGTCGCCATTGTCCTATGCGATATCGGTTTGATTTTTAATACGCGAGAGGTCCCGCGTTCTTTGATTGCTAATTATCTTGAGTTGTATTGGTGAATTTCCTGTTTGTTAAATAACTATTGAACTTTGTGTTTGTGTGCCCGTCATTGTGACTTTCTCCTGTGGGATGTGACGCGTGGCTGCTCGCTCACATCTATCTGTTGCCGAGCCGATTTCGGGAAGAAATCTATTTATGTGTTCTGGGGAATTGAGATCTCATGGGTTAGGTAGGGTGATTAGGAATTCCCCTTCCCGAAGACACTCAAGTTTGGATCCGAAGAGAAAGAAGATTTAGCTTGGTAAGTGGTTTTCCATTGTAATTAATTTATAGGTTAGGTTATCATATAGGGCCCTGTAGCTCCCTTCATAAGCTACGGTGGTAGCAGACTGCGTTAAGTTAGTTAGGTTTTAGTCGGGCAAACGTGGTGCCGCGTGGAGATTTTTTCCCGGTACTTATTTTTACCGGTGGTTTTTTCCCGGTGAAGTTCCGGTACAGAATTCTTCCCGCCGCTTCGTTTGTCCGGATTCTCTCTGCCACATTTTCTGGCAGCAGACCGTAGTTGCTCTGCACATTTTCTGGTAGCAGAGCGTAGTTTATCTACCCTCTATTTGTTCGTTTGTAAAAAATAATTAATTGTTTGTAAAAATTATTAGATTTTTCTTAGTTTGTTTGTATAAGAATATTTGTAACCTTTTTTGTATTTGTTTGCGGTTTGTACCGTGCGTTCCGGGTTTGTGCCATTCTCATACCTACCGCGGTTTTTCGTGTTGTTGCTTGATTTTGTTGTTTTTTATTTACCTTTTGTTATTTTTTGTTTGTGACTTGACGCGATGGCGAAGGTCCCCAATGCTAAGGCGACACTCGCCAACGAATTGAGATGGTTTGTGACGGCCGGTGGACTCCTGTCCCGGAAGGACAGGGAGGCCGCTATACTGGAAAGAGCGGATCAGCTCCGCTCACGATTGAACAACGCGGAAGCGGCCATGGCGGCGCTTACCGAAGCCGACCTTACCCCGGAGGTCTACGCAGGTCACGTGGCGGACCTGGACCAGATCCTGAGTCTGCACGATGACATCGTGGAGGCGGCGGCCGCAATAAGGGCGAGACAGGCTGGCGGACCAGCCCCTCGCACACCTGTTAGACAGGAAGGACCAGCGGTTACTGGTCGGCTCCCCACCCTTCAGCTGTCCCACTTTGGGGGTAGGATGGAGGAGTGGGTGGCATATAAAAATATGTTTGAGTCCCTGGTCGTAGCACGACAGGATTTGTCGAAGGCCCAGAAGATGGCCTACCTCCTCTCCACTCTTGAGGGTGAAGCGCGGTCGCTCATCCAGCACCTCCGGGTGGAGGACGACCAGTACGATACGGCTTGGGAGTTATTGAACTCCCGCTACCAAAACTTACGTTTGTTAGCGGATGCGCACGCCGCACAGTTGATGGCCCTGCCCAAGGTGGCCAACAGGGCACAGTTGCGCCTGCAGTTGCTCACGCCCGTTACAGTGGCCTGTAACGCGCTCCGCACACTGGGGCTGCCGGTGGACCAATGGTCCTTTTTGCTGGTGCACATTGTATTGGGCAAATTACCCAATGACATCCGCTCGCGGTTTGAGCGCGAAAATGCGGAGCGGGATAGCACCACCCTACCAACATTCACTGACTTGGTGAAGTTTTTGGAGTTTGAGGCACGGGCTGCTGAGAATACCATGACGGACTCAGCGCCATCCAGAGCGCCTGAACGTAGGCCCTTGGAACCCTCATGGCGAGGGAAGCCCCAACAGGGACGGCAACCGCCACCGCGTGGAGCTGGTGTGCGGGTTGCACACACGGCAGCAGTCGCGAGGGACGCGGACTGCCTGCAATGTGGCCGGATGGGCCACAGCCTGCTGCAATGCAGGGACTGGCAGAGACTGCCAGTACAAGATAGGCGCCGCATGGCAAAGCGGCATGAACTTTGCTTTTATTGTTTGGGCAGTCACTATGCACGTGACTGTCCCAATGCCATACCATGCAGTGCATGCCGTGGGCTGCACCACGTGATGCTCTGCATGAACCGAAACGGGGATGGCCCCCGGTTGTTGAGGCAGGGGTCCCCTATGGGCGGGGGCGCTCCTGCGCGAAGCCCTCCACCATCGGAAGGAGGACGCGGCTTCGCTCGTCGCACCCCCCCTCGGGAGGGGTCGCGTACCGGCGCGGGTCTTGGCGGACCGGGACCACGCGCCCCAAGGTCGTGGCCAGTATGTGGCTGGCCAGGCCCCGGATAGGGCCCCCATGGGCGGGGGCCCTAGATCGGACGGGAGAGTGGGGACACCCCCCTCCACGCGGGTTACCAATACCCAACACATGCAGCCGCAGCGGTTTTCTCCGCCGCTGCACGAGTACCCACGGCTGGAGTACCACCCGCCGTACCATATGTATGGCCGGGCCGCGGGTTATGCCCCCCTCAGATGGGGATGTGCACTCGCCCGCCATATTATCCGGGTCAGTGGCGCGCCCCTGGTTTGGAGAGAGTGGGGAGCCCGTAACTAGCTTGCTCCCTTGCTGGGACAGAGCCGCGGACGGTTCTGCTCCCTACCGCGGTGGTCCGCGTATGGGGTCGTGGGGGAAGCCATGAATTTGAGAGCTCTGTTGGACTCAGGGGCTCAAAGCAGTTTGGTTACCACTCGAGTGGCACGCCAGTTAGGTTTAGTCGTGGAAGACTCGCCTGTGCCACTTCTTGGAGTTGGTGGCATACAAGTGAAGTGTCTGACGGGCCAGACACTTGTCACCTTTTCTTCGCTGAAGTCCTCCACAATGAGGATCACGACTTCGGCTATGGTAATGGATACCATTGCGGGTTGGCACCCTCGACAGACATACCGCCGGGTGTGTTGTCTTTGGTTTCGGGTCTGGATTTGGCCGACCCCTTTGTCTTTCATCCCGGCCCAGTGGACTTGCTCCTGGGCTCGGACGTATTGGGTTGGATTTTGTTGGGTACACAGAAGGCTCTGGGTTCGTCTTCACTGATGGCAGTGTCTACGATTTTTGGTTTTGCCCTGATGGGCCCTGTGTTTGATAATGGCACCGCGGAGGAGCCACCGGTTGTCGCATCTGCGTCCTTGGCCAAGACCATGCAAAGGTTTTGGGAGGTGGAGGAGCCACCTATGAGTTCCAGGATGGATCCGGAACACGCTGAGTGCGAAGCCCTTTTTCGATCGACCACGGAGAGGTTGCCCTCCGGTCGGTTTGTAACTAGGTTACCCTTTGTTGCCTCTCGTCCTAGCCTAGGGCAAAGTAGGGCGCTTGCGGAGAAACGACTGCTGTCCATGGAGCGACGCATGCAGCGTGACCACGTACTTCGCGATAAATATATAGAATTTATGCGCGAGTACGAGGATTTGGGTCACATGTCTCCGGCTCGAGTTGATTGGAGCTCAACTGAGCATTATTTTTTGCCCCACCACGCGGTGGTGAAGGCCTCAACGGGCAAGTTGCGGACTGTCTTTGATGGGTCCGCACCCACTTCGAACGGAGTTTCGTTGAATCTGTGTTTGCATTCGGGTCCCAAATTGCATAGGGACATAATTGACATCATCTTGAACTTTAGAAGACATCAAGTGGTTTTTGGTGCGGACATCCGGATGATGTTCCGCCAGACAGTCATACATCCTGAGGACAGGCGATTCCAGTTGATACTCTGGCGTGAGCGCCCTGAGGATCCTGTGACGGTGTATGAACTCAACACAAACACGTATGGTTTGAAATCTAGTCCCTATATCGCCATCAGATCATTGCTTGAATTGGCAGAGCGGGAACGGATCCGCTTTCCCCGTGGGGCTTCCGTGCTGTCACGTGACTTGTATGTTGATGACGTGTGCACCGGAGCCCAAAGTATTGAGGAGGCCCTCCTACTGCGGGATGAATTGATTGAAATATTGAAGACAGGTGGCTACGAGCTACGTAAGTGGTTGTCTAATGAGCCTAAAGTTCTAGAAGGGATCCCGGAGGATCACCAACAGAACCCTCACCTGTTTGAGGATGTGGATGATCCCAACAGGATAGCGGTGCTGGGCATGCAGTACCAGCCGCTAACCGATATTTTTACATTCCAAGTGGACTTGGAAATACCAAAGGTCTGGACTAAGAGAACGGTGTTGTCCGTAATAGCTCGTATGTTTGATCCAAGCGGTTGGATCAGTCCAGTAATATTCTCTGCGAAGTGTCTTCTTCAGAGACTTTGGACTTTGGGCGTCTCGTGGGACGAGCCGCTGTTTGGCTCTCCATTGGATGATTGGCTCGAGTTGTTTTCATCGATTAAGGAAGTCAATCGGATTGCCTTGCCTCGTCGAATATTGCCACCCGGGAAATATCGAGCCAGCCTGCATGGCTTTTGTGACGCGTCGGAGCGAGGCTACGCCGCGTCAGTCTATATGCGGACAGTTGACGCCGATGGCCGGGTCAATGTCTCGCTTTTGTTAGGGAAGAGCAAGGTCGCCCCCATCAGGACTAGGCTGACTATTCCCAAGCTTGAGTTGAGTGGAGCTCACCTTCTCTCTAAATTGTTGCATCACGTTGCCAGTGAGCTGGCGGCCACGGTCGAGATACGAGACATCTTCGCCTGGTCGGATAGCCAGGTCGCGCTTGCATGGTTGCGCGCGGCCCCACATACCTTGGAGGTTTTTGTGGGAAATCGGGTTTCCCAAATCCAGAATATTGGAATTGATATAACATGGAGACATGTGCCGGGAGAGCTTAACCCAGCGGACTGTGCTTCCCGAGGTTGTACGGCACCAGAATTGGTGTCACACCCGCTCTGGTGGGGTCCAGAGTGGCTGATGGGATCAGAAACTTCTTGGCCTGTCTGTCAGACAGATGTTACTTCTTTGAGTTTGACTGGGCTCCGTGTACATGCTGTAGTCGCTGAGACGACGTCGGAGCCGGATTGGCTACTTGCTCGGTATAGTAGCTTGGATAAGCTTCTGGGTGTTACCAGTTGGATTAAGCGTTTCATACATAATTGTAGAAACCCACAGGCAAAGCGGTTGGAGCCGATTGCAGGTGCAGAAGAGCGCCGGAGCGCATTGTTGCATTGGGTCCGTGCCGTGCAGACCGGACGGTTTGAGTCAGAGCTTCATATTTTGCGCGAAGCACGCGCTAAGTTGAAGGGCGCGGTCGCTCGTTTGAACCCGTACATCGACTCGGATGGGCTTCTTCGGGTTGGAGGCAGGCTCCGGAAGGCGGATCTTCCATATGAGACTCGCCATCCTCTGTTGTTGCCCAAGGGCGGACCCTTGGTGCAGCTTTTGGTGTCTGATCGACACATTCGTAACGCCCATGCTGGGTGCAATGCTTTGTTGGCTATTTTGCAACGCGAGTTTTGGATTTTGTCTGCCCGAAGAGCAATCCGTAGTGTCCTGTTTCGATGTATTGCATGTTATAGGTTGAAGGCATCCACGATGCAACCACAGATGGGTGATTTGCCCGCTGATCGAATCCGACCTTCGAGACCGTTTGACGGCGTTGGAACCGATTTTGCCGGTCCCTTTTCGATCAAGGCTTCTCCCTTTCGTAATGCCCGTATTGTGAAGGGCTATTTGTGTGTATTTGTTTGTTTGGCCACCAAGGCTGTCCATTTGGAGGTGGTATCGGCTCTGACTACGGAGGCCTTCGTCGCCGCGTTGGATCGCTTTGTTTCGCGTCGAGGTCTACCTTCCCTTATTAGGTCTGACAATGGCACAAACTATAAAGGAACTGTAAATTATCTTAAGGATGTTTCTGTGTTTATTGATAAAAATTGTACTAGTTTAAGTCAAATTGCTGCCCAAAGGGGAATAACCTGGAAGTTTAGTCCCCCAAGTTGCCCCCATTGGGGAGGGATTTTTGAAGCGGCTGTGAAATCCGCAAAGACCCACCTCCGCCGCATTATCGGAGAAACGGCTCTAACTTTTGAAGAGCTGGCCACAGTGTTTTGTAAAGTTGAGGCGGTCCTCAACTCTCGTCCTCTCTGTCCGCTATCTCCAGATCCAAATGACTTGGAAGCTCTCACCCCTGGTCATTTTTTGGTGGGAGGGCCGTTGAATGCCCTGCCCGAATACCCGTGGAAGGATGAACGCGTATATCGGTTGTCGCGTTTTCAAATGTTGCAGCAAATGAGCCAGGACTTTTGGCGTCGCTGGTCGCTTGAATATTTGCATTTGCTGCAGCAAAGAGTGAAGTGGACAGACAGGACTGAGCCTCCCAGGGAGGGTGATTTAGTATTGTTAAAAGAGGCAAATTTGCCCTCATTGCTTTGGCGACGAGCTCGCATATTACGTTTGATTCTTGGCGGAGATGGCACTCCGCGTGTGGCTGAGGTGTTGGTCGACGGTTCGATTTTAAGGAGAGGTGTGACCTCTCTCGCCCGCCTTCCCGTAGAGTAAGCTAGCGGTCTGCTTCTCAGACCGGGACGGGGGGATGTTTGTAATATATTGGGTAAAACTAAACGCAGGCGTTTCCTGTTATCGCCGCCAGGCGTTTTGGGGTTCTCACATTGCTCGCGTGTAAAATGGCTCGCGGACGGTCCGCCATTGCATTGTCCTATGCGATATCGGTTTGATTTTTAATACGCGAGAGGTCCCGCGTTCT
>CM031574.1:6249452-6301979 GCA_018467065.1 Ephestia elutella | reverse complement strand
CAACAATCTATATCTCGAGCTTTAAGGAATGTGACAGCAGCTTTAAACAGCCCCGGGAAAAAATACATAAAATTTCCTCAAACCCAGCAAGAACTGGATAATGTTAAAAGAAGATTAAGATTAATAGTAAGAAGAAGATACCCGTGGTACAAAAATGCATGTGACAGCGCGCAACACAGTAGAGCGCACTGTTGGAGTGCTCAAAAATCGGTGGAAGCGCTTCCGGAACATGGGGTATTTGCATTCATTATAACCATGATGGTGCAGCAAAAATTATAAATGCTTCCTGCGTGCTCCACAATATGCGTAACAGGGCACATTTAGGTGGAACTTCTGCAGAGATCCAAAGGGGTATTGAGGCTAGAGCAAATCTTGTACGACAGTTGTCGGCAGCACGTGTCAGTCCATGGATTATGTAACCAGCGAACCCTGAGCTCAAAAAGCTATCGAATTATAATTTGCTATCAAAACGGAAACGAAGCCGGAAGAATAGCTGGAAGGCAGAATACATGTCATAAATTTTGCTTTGTCCACCTATTTTAAACTGTATTCTCACAAATAAATGATTGATTGATATAGAAGACTGTACTCACAGATAAGTTTATTCAAGAGGCGCAGGTGGCATTAATAGAGGGTTCGATAACATTTTCAATTGTTTTATTTAATCTATATTTAATTTCTGATACTCGAAGAATTTCGTCCCTCAGAACCTCAAGTGTAACTGTTTGTTTGAAATTCGAATACTTTAGCATTTCTCGTCAAACATGACAAATAACCACTTACTACTACTACTATTTTCGCATCACATACTTTTCTCGAAGGACAAAGGGCCTCGCAAAGCCCTGCCGCCCGGAGCCTCACAATGTGTAAGACCGCCGCTGATGTAAAGGTACTGGTGACATTCTGGTGAGTTTTGTTACCTATATTATTTTTTACTGTTATGAATATTATGTTACTAACTAATATTTCTCACAAACTTATAGTCTTCGTTTTATGTTGGTTGCAGAGTCGAAGACTTGAATACTTTGAAACATTATTATCTACCATTATCCACCGATGATGAAGCCCAACGTCAAACTGAGTAAAAAAAGAGTGCTAGCAACAACGACTCCGACGAACTTTTTGAAATTCTACCAGCGAAGAAAAAAATCAGGGATGTAACGGAGCTTCGGTTTCGATTCCGATACGTCGGACTAGGGATTGCAATCCCGCAAAACGGGATCCAGCATTCCCGCGGGATCCCGCACCCTTTATCAAAGTGCTGGATCCCGCACTTTCAAAACGCGGATCCGCAGATCCCGCTTTAAATTTGAAATTTAAGAAACCAAAAATACAGATCGTACTCGTATATTCTTAATGCCAAAAAAAGCTGCAATACGCCAAGAAATAAAGAAAATAATAAAAAGAGTCAGTAGAGTTGAAAACGATCAAAATGAAATGTTTGCAGGTGACGCTGACCTGTTTGAAAATACATCTCTGGCTGGAATATCTGCAACTCACACAGGTCCTACTCCTACTCTAACGTTAAAACAGCTCCAAGAAGAAAAATAAATATTCAAGAATAAGCCAGAAAACAAGGAAAAGGATTATGATAAAATTTTGAAAAAAGAAATGGCATATTTTGAGTACGATGGTATCAGAGGAGAATACCTGACTCTCGCCTATGAATATATGCTGACGATTCAGCCTACTAGCGTAGAAGCTGAAAGAGCGTTTTCGGCGTCAGGATATATTTGTAGCTCACTCAGAAGCAGGCTTAGAGATGATACTATAAATAACATTTGCTTTTTAAGAGCGTATTTCCAAAAGTTATCAGTATCATCATAGGTGAGTCGTAGTAATAACATAAAGATAAGAGGAAGTTGTGATTTGATAATTAGTCATTATAATGGATAAGACTTAAACCTATTATATGTAAGGGTAGAATTAAAAAACTTTTGATGCCAAATATTTAAAATTTAAGTTTTTTTAAGACTGATTTGATTAATAATTACTCTTGCTTACTTAATTACAATTTAATTAATATTTTGTTAGAAAACAAATACTTTTGTTGCATTATGTGAGACATATATGATTTTATTAAAATAAAACTTGATTTTTATAAAAAACCTGTAGTTTTAATTGATTTCATAAATGAAATTAAAAAATCCGGGATCCCACGGGATCCGCGCGGGATTGGTCAATCCCGCATATCAATCCCGCGGGATTGAATAAGCTGCGGGATTGCAATCCCTAGCGGAACTTCCGATTGCTTTTGCATCCTCGGTTCCGACTTCGGTTCCGATAAATTTTAAACCGAAGTCAGAAGTCATATCGGAGGTCGGCGGCCGGCGCGGCGGAGTCGCGATCTGTGCGTACAAAAACAAACACGTTTATACTCGTCGTGCGGGCAACGCCGTGCTTTCCCGCTCGTCGCGATTGCTCTTTCACTCACTTGAATTCACTTGTTGTTTTGTTTTCCATACTTCGTGTTGTGTTCGCACTTAATTTGTGTAGCTATTTGATTAGTTCAAGGGTTTAGGCGCAGAAGTAATTAGTGTTTAATTTTAAATGTGATAAATTGTTTTGAATTGAATAATGAAGCCAAAATCAAGTATTATTTGGAACTATTTTAATGAAATTTCTCCGAGTACGGCACAGTGTAAACTATGTGAGAAGATATATTCACGAAAGGGAGGAACGACTAGTGCGTTAAAAAGTAATTTAAAGTCTGTGCATTCCACTGAATTCGAAGAACTGATTAAATTAGAAACTGAGAAGAAAAATACACTGCGGCCGTCGACTTCTACTTCAACACCTGCACAAGAGGTAAAAAAACAAATCACACTCAAAGATGCTTTATCAAAGAATCAAAAATGGTGTAGTTCTAATCCCAAATCAATAGAGTTAGATAGATTGATTTCGGAAATGATAGCTTTCCAAGATCTTCCCTTTAATTTCGTGGAAGGCATTGGATTCAGACGACTTATGCAGTTCATAGCGCCGAATTATCAGTTAAGGGGAAGACAGTTTTTTACCGATTATATTTGTGGTGAGTTATATACAAAATTAGCAAAAAAGATAAAGGTTTTGCTGAAACAATTTAAGAAAATCTCATTTAGAACAGATATTTGGAGTGACCCAAGTTCAAATGTATCATTATAAAGTCTAACAGCGCACGGAATAAATGAAGATTTTACCAGGATGAAAGTAATTTTAAAAAGTCATACATTCCACGGAAAACATACAGGAAACCTAATCCAAGAAAATATTGATGAAATGTTGATAGAATGGGGTATAACAAATGAGAAAATTCACTGTTTTGTTCGAGATTCTGGATCTAACATGATACGAGCAATGAGACTCGCCGCTATACCTGATGTTAATTGCACTGTACATCAGTTACAACTATGTGTGCGAACTATGTTAGATTGTGACGAAGAAATCAAAACCTTAATAACAAAATGCAACAGATTTTCCACACATTTTAATCATTCTCAAATTGCCCAAACGGAACTGCACAAAATACAAAAGGAACAACTTAACCAAGATGTTTTAGGTGTGGTGCAGGAGTGTAGTACCCGGTAAGTTGTACTTTCTTGTCTTGACCCATTTCAGAGTGTATGTTTGTTAAGTTTTGTAGCTAAAACAACTGAATAGATTTTGGGAAAAATTGTCTTTTTTATACAAGTTCGAAATCGAAATATCTTATTTATTGGTTTGTTAATAAGTTTTAACAACATGTATAAAATTGCGTAAATTTTATTATTTTTGTAGCTCTAATCTTTAGGACTCAACAGTAATTTTCCTTTTTTTTTACTGTATTGATGATGATTTTCCTTTTTTACAGGTGGAATAGTACATTTTATATGATGGAACGAATGCTGAAAATTCAGGACTCACTTTGTTTATACGCAAGTAAACATAATATCCCACAAGTATCTCCTGAAGAATGGCTGCAACTCAAGAAACTAGTTACTATACTTCGTCCTTTTGAAGAGATTACACGAAATATGAGTGACAGTAATACAAGTATCTCATCAGTAATTCCATTAATACATACATTAAAGCATTCGCTGCAAATAGAAGACAATAAACCAGACACAAATTCAAGATATAAATCTGTCATAAAATGTGCAATCGACCAATTGAATTCAAGATTTGGAGACCTTCAATCTAATAAATTGTTTGCAATAGTTACATATCTGGATCCTCGTTATAAAGGAAAATTTTTCAACAAAGTGATGAAAGAAGAGATTGTATCCGATTTGATAAGTTTACTTGATGATAGAAGTAAATGTACAAATGAGGTTGATAATATTGATATTCCTGCTGAAAAACGGGCAAGGTTAGCATCACCAGTAGCTGGCGAGGCTAATACTAATAGTAATATCCAAGCGATTTTATCGAACATTTTGTTGAGTAGCGATGATGATGATGATAATGTTACATCACACGAAAAAGCAGTTTTGGACAACTGTTTGATATTGAGAAGTTTACTTAATGAGTACAATAAAGAAAAACGTTTACCTATCAATGACGATCCTTTAATATGGTGGAAATTGAATACAAAATTTCAAACTTTAAACTCGATTGTCCGCCAATATTTGTCATGTCCACCAAGCTCAGTAGCAAGTGAACAACTTTTTAGTGGCGCTGGCCTAATCTATGACCCGTTAAGAAATAGATTGGATGGAGATAAAGCTGCAAAGCTTTTGTTCATTAAATATAATTTGCTGCTTTTGCCGTCACTTCATTTGATTTAAAAATAACTATTAGTTATGTTTAAGACTATAAATTATTTTCTTTTTTTTTCAACTACCTAAGCTACAGTTTATTGCAGTATTATTTAATTTGTCTCATATTTTAGCAATTGTTTCATTGTTACACTGTTAAAGTATTGATAATAAAGATAACACTAACGAATAATGATGTGTAATTATTTCATTGAAAATGATATCTACACATATCTCTGACTGACTTCATATTTTATTCCGATTCCGGTTTCGACTCCGATAAAACCAAATTCAAAAATTCCGATTCCGATATAACCACATCCGTTACATCCCTAAAAAAAATATCGTCGTGTGTTTGACGAGCCAGTAAAGAGGGAGGAACATCGTATATTTCGACGAACCCCGATGACGCCCGTCTCAGTACACACCTTATAAAGAAAGAGGTGTACTAGTGAAGTATTTTACACGGTTAAATACTTCACTAGTCAAAATAGTGTAAATTTAGTATTAAAAATTATTTGATCTTCTAATATCTAATTTTATAATTGACTTAACAGATATCGAAGAAATCATCAAATCTGTAGGGCATCCCCATATACAGGGTGTCCCAGAAGTCGACGTCAAGCCGTAATCAGGTGATGCGCCTTATCATAATAGTTATCAGAATAATATAAAAAAAAAAAAAATCGTGTATTTTAGAAATTATTTGCATTTTTGTTAATTGGAAAAAAATGTACATGATTTTGTGATGATTTTTGACCTCCTGTTCCTACAAATCTTTACTTTTTTCCAATTTTATCTTTCTTATGTTGTCCTTAATAGTGCTTCTGTAACCTGTAATCTTAAATTAAAGCCAACAGCTCCAGTTTGGTAAAGGATTTCACTTTTTGCCGAACCAAGAATTCAAAATTAATACTTTACCAAACTTTAACTGACTGTACTGAAAAAAATGTACTACGTTAGTTTGGCAAGTAACTTTAAAAGATGGTGCATTTAATACGGATTCTAAAGTGGTATAACACTTACTACATTATTTCTTAGATTGGGCAACAAACATTACATAAACAACAATTTAGAAACAAACAGTAATTGAGAGATCCTCACAATAATGTTTTTCTCTTCTTCTTCCTTGCAAAAGCAAATTACCAAATATAACAAATAAACTGGGATTTTTATCCCTTAATAGCTTATATCAGTATTATTCATAGTTATTATTTAATAGCTTTCTTTTATACTAATTTCCAGGATAATCCATCCCTCTTAGATCAGGAAAAGTTACAATTTTTGTTAAGAAAGCTGTCAGGGAAGGCTCGAACCGCCTGCACAGGAATTGTACCCTTTGCAGAAAATTATAAATTATTATTTGATACCCTAGTGAATAGGTACAAAGATAAGTGTATGTTCAGTTCACTGCTACCTATTTACAACAAATAATGGAACTCTAACCAACGATAAATTCTTATTCGCAGACTCCACATTAATGTTGTTTAAATATATGAGTGAATATCAAAAAAAATGTACATATCAAAAATTTTTGGTGTCCTCATTTTTAACACGGGTGTAAAAAATGTTGTGACAAATAAAAAGCCCCATTCTTTTACAAGATATTAAAATATTATATCTTTTGTATATAAACACCTCATCAACTGAATTAGGTCTTAGGAATAAAATTAAAAAAAAAACATTTCCAGTGATGTGGAATTTTTTTGTCATACAAAAAACAATTGTCTCCACGCGCCAATTTTAAAAGAAAAAAAATCTTATTTGCATTTTATGAAACTCACACAGATTTCTTTGTCACAGTATACTTGGAAAACGATTACCGTACATGAGAAACCTTTTTAATCCTTTAGAAACATTCAGGTAAATAAAATAAATGTAGTAATAATCATGTCTCCAAATTTGGTTACTTTGTGTGACGAGCCTTGTGTGACGAAATAATGTGTCCTAATAATACAGTTTCTGAACGTATCTCTATTTTTTAACATCTGGCAACATTCGATTTACTACCAACCTTAAAAAATAAACCGTCAGCCATCTTGCTCTAAATGTTTTGATGTCGAGAAATGTGTCTAGCCGTTTTGTCGCTGTAAAAAAATATTCTTGTGTGACGCAATATTTCTGGTAAGTTAATTGGTTTTACTATAGACATGTTATTATTAAAACTCATTTGTATTAAGAAAATCGTGCAATAGACAAGAATTGTAAAAATCTTTGTAAGTTGCTAGTAGGACGTAAATTCTTGTTTTGATAGGTTATATTTTGCTTCCATTGTGTGACATTCGGTGACGTCACACAAAAGAATAGGGCGCATACTGACTGGTTGTTTTTTAAGTACAAATTATATTTTATGGGAATAACAATTGGAGCATTTTTGTATTACCTAATAATCGAAAACAATATCCAGTCGTTCAATGGTTGAGCCTAGTTTTACGTCCTTTCGCATAGCGCTTTTTACCCGACTGTCGAAGAAAGGAGGGTAAGGTTTTTCGAGCGTATTTATGTATGTATGTCCATTTCTTTGTCACACCCTACAGCCTAAACGGCTTAACGGATTTTGACAAGCTAGGTGTTATTGGATTTGTCGTAGTTGCATGAGTGACACTGAGTATATTAAAATTTCTAAGAAATCAAAATGGCTGAATTTTGGCATCAAATTGTTATACCGAAGAATTTTTTTGTACTTTACATACCGAGCGAGGTGTCAAAATGAAGAAATTTCAAAGGATATCACAAAAATATATATCACATACTTGTTAACTAAAAAGTTTGAAATAAAATAAATAATTTAAATAATTAAAAAATCCCGGCTATGATGCAACAAGATTAAAAACAAAATAAAGACAAACTACAAGCCTTGTTTGGTTTGACAAACTACTTTGTAAGCTAAAATTATGTTAAATATACGCATTAAGTTTGTTAGCAGGGGCGACCCGTGATTTTTCCGGTACTTACGAGTATACTGAAAGCCGAATACAATGGGTCCCGCCTGCTTGCAAACTTTATGCGTGTATTTAACAGAATATTAGTTAATTAAGTAGTTTGTCAAACCGAATAAGGCTTGTAGTTTATCTTAATCTTGTTTCGATCTTTTTAGTGCATCGAAGTCGGCTTTTTTTTATTTTTTAAATTATTTATTTTATTCAAGTCTGTTAATAAGTTATTTAAGTTTCTGCGTATATTAAGATGTTACACTTATATTTAAAATTAATGTTCCCAGATAATGGTACGTAAAACGCCTTTGTCTGGAGCAGAAAGGCAACGACGATATCGTCAAAAGTTGAGGGAAGAAAATCCCGAGAAATTGCTGCAACAAGAAAGGCAGAATTTAGAAAGAACCAAGAAAAAATATAAGAAAATAAGTATACTAACTGAAACCGAACAAAAGTTACAGCGAGAAAAGTGGAGGAAAGAAAAACAAAAAAATAAAGATGAAAAAAATGTGATAAAAGGACAGAAGATAAGACAGAAAAAGCCAGGCAGCGCATGTATTCTCGTAAACTACAAAAAGAAAATATTAGTTTAAAATCTACAGTGACTCTATTAGTTAAGAAAGTGAAGACGCTAAACAGGAAAAATAACAGATATAAACATAAAATAAATCAGTTGACACAAAAAATAAGAATGATGAACAATACTGGAAAAAATGAACAAGTAATAGAAACCAATGAGAACAAAGACACTCCATATTCTAAAGCTGAAAAAATTATGAATGAAACAATTCCCGTACTTTCGACCCCGGAAAAGAACAAAGTTGTAAAAAAGATATTATTTGAAAATATTATATTAAAACAATCATTACAAACACAATATTCCCAAGCAACAAATAATTCCGAAAGACATATACTCAAAAAAGTAGTGAATAATGATATGACATCAAAATATAAAATGAAAACCAAGTTAAGTACATGTGTGGGACTAAAGGGAAGGTTAAGGTCTCGACAAAGATTAAACAACTATAAAATGAAATGTTTGGAAGAACTCACTTCATTTTATATAAGAGACGATAATAGCCGCGCTACAGCCGGAAAAAGCGAGTACAGAACATTACATAAAATAAGAAAACAAGTAAGGTATTTGTTGGATACCTTAAAAAATTTACATAAAAAATATAAAAATGAAGGGGGCAAGCTATCGTATGCCACATTTACTCGCTACAAGCCGTTTTATGTATTAAGCCCAAAAATTGTAGACCGAAATACTTGTGCGTGCGTAAAACATGCGAATCTTAGTTTCATGGTAAATAAATTGAAGCAGTTACATTTATTAAAAACGGATAACTTTACCGAGTTATTATCTACAATAGCGTGTAATATAAATGACAAAAAATGCATGTACAATGAATGTCAATTATGCTCTTCTAAAATTTTTGAGTTTGAATTATCACAATTGAATCCAACAAATACAGTATCATGGAAGAGGTGGGTTACAAAACAGATAAAATATTCAAAAAATCTATCCGTGAATCAACAAAGTGAAGAAAAAATTACTAAACGGACAGTCAAGGAAGAAACTACGGGATCATTACAAACACTTCAACAGACATTTTGTACTCATTTACGGGTTTTCAAGAAACATCATTTTAACTTGTTGCACCAATTTAAAATGTACACAATGTGTAAGAATAAACTCACTGAAAGAGAAATTGTTGTGCATTGTGACTTCTCTGAGAATTATATCTGTAAGTTCACAGAAGAAGTACAGGCAATGCATTTTGGTGCTTCCAAGAGACAAATATCCTTACATACTGGAGTTATTTACGCCAATAACAAATATGGCCCAAAAACAATATCTTTTTGCACGATATCGCAAAATACAAACCATACACCTGGCGCTATTTGGGCCCACCTTACCCCTGTATTGAAACTAGTAAAAGAAACATTTCCATCTGTTAAGATAATACACTTCTTTACAGATGGGCCCACAAGTCAATATCGGCAAAAGAAAAATTTTTATATGATAAATACAGCTATCCCTCAGTTAGGTTTTGACAAAGCGACTTGGTCTTATTTCGAAGCTTCCCATGGAAAAGGAGCCGCAGACGGTATTGGAGGAGCAACAAAACGAAATTTAGACGGATTGGTAGTACATGGCCATGATATTCCAGATGCTGAGGCAGCTTTTAAAGCGCTAGTGACAAATACAACATCTAAGATTAAATATTTTCTAGTGCCTGATAAAGACATCGATACTTCAATAAAAATGTTGGATGCGATTTCAAAAACCCTGGTAGCTGTTCCAGACACAATGTCTCTTCATCAAATTGCTTCGACACCAAATACTGGAATTATAAAATTTAGAAAATTAAGCTGCTTTTGTGGTGAGGATTTCGGTTTTTGTGATTGCTTTGATTTGATGGAACATAATTTAATTCAGAAAAGAAAAATTATAAATGAAGAAATAAAAGTGAATAAAAGAAGACGTTTGACATCTAAAAAGCAAGAAGAATCTGATGATACCACCGACACGGATAGTAACATCACGTATGCTGAATCAGACGAAAGTATGGACGAAATTGGCAAGCTAGATAGTGACAATATTGAAGACAATGAAGAATCTATAATGATCTTGAAAGACAACACAGTTGATGGAAAATGTAGAGGTGATAGCGCTATAGACATTACTCAAGAAGGCAACATATTTACGGGTAGAACAAACATAAAAGAAACCAATAAAGTAACGCTACTATCGGACATAAAATTTTCACCGGAAAATAAAGCTTTTCTAAATTTACAAGCGTACGGTCCATTCAAGAAAATTGACATAAACACAAACTTATTTTCTACCAACAGTCTGAAAGAAAATGTAAAAAATATTTACGACAACCCAGTTCCGTCTACATCGGCAATGAAAGAAAATGAAAGCAAAGATTTTAAAATAGAAGAAGAGCAAACAGGAATAGACAAATATTACACAGATTTAAGACATAGCAACCTGGAAATATTAAAGAGGCAAGAAGCCAACAATAATGATATAGCTAAAACTTTTGAAGAGAAGAAAGAAACGAATGCTGTTAAACTGAATAAAAAGACAAGAAATGAAAAAAGAGAGACAAAAGAGAAAAAGATTGACATAAAAGAAATCGGAAATAACAGTGAAAAAATAATAAAGAAGAAAATGGAAGACGAAATAATAAGCAATGATATGGCTTTGACAAACACCGGACCAGAAAATAATAAAAAAAATAGAGATACAGAGACTGAGGAAAATGATGGGGCTGAAATACAGAAAAGTAAAAATGAAAATGAAGGGTTACAGGAGAAGATAAAAGAAAAATCAAGATTATATGGCTGTGATGATTTCATGAGCTTACTCAATGTTATAAATGAAAGTGTTCTTGTAAGATATTTTGAAAAAAATAAGTGGATCTATTATATTGGATTTATAGAGAGCGTGCAAAATGATTGTTATTATAATATAAAATTTTTAAAGACTGTTAGGAAGCCAAAACTTAGATTTATTTTTCCTAAGAAAGATGACAAAGACACAGTTCCTAAAATTAATGTGGTTAAAAAAGTAGAATTAAAGTTTCAGTCAAACGAATACAGTCTTTGCGATGAAAGTGATTCAGTATACTTTACGTAATTTTCCTACTTGATATCTTTTTAAAAACGATTTTTTATTTTATTTTTATAAAAACCCATTTATTTACGCATAAGCATTTATAACGCCAAAACCATTTTTGCGTTAAACAAAAGTTCTCGTACTAAACAGAAGTTTAAAGTAATGAAAAGCAATACTAAAAATACTACAGGTTATTAACTAGCAAAGTACTACCTTCGTTTTTTGAATTTTATCTCATTTTCGAGAAAATGAATTTAAACGCTGGTGGAACTAGTTTCAGGGCTATAGTCGCCTAAAAGGTTAAATACGACGCAAAAGAGATGCCACCAATTGAAATAAATTGTTTAAAAAAAATGGGAATGTTTTTTACAATTCTGGTCTGAGCGCTCTTAAGATAAACCATTTTATAATTTTAAAGACTGCAAATAAATATTTTAGAGCTAGTCACCTAGTTTTACTGGGCACTTACACCATAAGTGGCCGTTTTAGGCCGAAGCGCCGAGTAAAACTATGCGACTAGCTCTAAAACATTTATTTGCATTCTATAAAATTTAAAAAGGGTTTATCTAAAGAGCGCTCATACCATAATTATAAATTACATATCCGTTTTACTTAAAACAATTTATTTCAAATGGGAGCAGCAATTTTGCGTCGTATATTTTACTTATAACCGTTTATGATGACCTTTTTTATTACATCTATGCACAAAGTTTGTTTATCTGTAGATTCATTTTGAAAAGTAATCGGCGATTAATGTGATTAGTTTTGTTAATTTTTCATGTAGACTTTTCGAGTGGAATGATTGTATTTTATTACTTGAAATAAATATTGTGTTTAATAATTGTATTTTTTTCTAATATTGATACCCTAAATATAATAATTTAATATAATTAAATTATACCCAAACCCTACATTATAAATAATATAAATTAAATTAACCTTATGCGTCTAATATTGTTAAGATTTCTAAAAGTCATGCATAAAAATGCTAACAAGAAGGGATAAGTTCACATTTACATCACTAGATGGCGGTGTCACTTTTACAAAATGCTGCAAAGCGCTATCGTTCGTATGGTACGGCCCTGGCCGGAACTTTCTTTGCATCTATCATCCACCTACAGTATCTACCTACATACTTACTATTACTAGCCTAGTGAGACAATAAAATATTTTGATCCTGCTGCTCTTCGTTTTATTTGTAACGAGTTGAACAAATATTAATCAGTATGAATGCATCTTTATATTCTTTTGTGTGACTCAAATTCCTTTGTGTGACAGAAATTGTAATATTCCATTGTGTTTATTTTGTGTGATGTACATTTTTTTTGATATTCACTCATATATATATATATATCTTGAAGACTAAGACCACCATAAGTTAATAATAAGACAGATAAATAAGACAGCTAATAAATAGATGTTAGAAGAATATTGGTAAAGCAATTGGTACCTATTTGACACAAATTTAAACAAAACCTGGTTTGATATATTTAAAATAGATTCCATTCTCAAATATTGCACATACTGCATGCATGACAGCCTGCTGAAGATGCGACCAATAAAAAGCAGATAAAGTACATGCCTATGGAGCCAAAATATTGTTTAGTGCCCTTGTTTATGTTGTATTGTTGTGCTATTGTTGTTTAGACAGCGGGCAGCTGGGAATTAATGTTAAGCGCCTTATAACGAAGATAGACCAACACAGCACATATAGCAGAACTGAAGACCCCTAGGTAGTTTCTTGTGCAAGGAATGGCCTAGCAATTCAGCTCAGTAACACGGCAAGAGTTCTGGGCCCTTTGCAGCAGAATCGGCTAAACTTTCCATTATGGACCGTCGAGTTGGGACTTCATATTTTTTTGGCAAAAAGGTTTAGATGTAAGAAGTAATTGTGCAAAGTTTCAAAACTCGGAGTTAATTAGATTTTTAGAAATTAATTATTAAAGTTCGTAATTTTTTGCACAAATTTTATGACGTAAGTTACTCCGGAATACGCAAAGGCGTATTTTATACAGCCATGAGGTACTAGTTTTGATAAAATTTATTTTAAAGTACTTTTTTTTAACTATAGTCTATAATAAATTTGTAAATTCTATAAAAATGCTATTAAATATACAATAATATTGCACTTTAGTAATGCCTAAAAAAGGTTTGTGACAAATTTTAGGTACAAAATATAGGGTAACGAAACGCAAAGCGACGCCATTTTGTTTATAGCGTCATGTCAGCTGTCAAATTCACTATGTCAATTTAGTCATCGTCTGTTGCTCTTGCAGTTGAGATCGTTTTACGTACTCCTGTAAACATTAACAACGTTTGACTACCATGGCGTCTCCGAAGCCCCATGCTTCTGTTTCTGCTGCGTTGCCTGAAGAGTTGAGTGAAGTGCAAGTGATAGACTCTAATGAGCCGCTTGTCATGGCCTCCTCTTCGGTGTCTACAAGTAGTGCGCGAGTGATGGACTCTGTTGAGCCGCTTGTGTCCACTACGCGAGTGCAAGTGATAGACTCTAATGAGCCACTTGTGCTCCAACGATCGATCTACGATCAACCCATTGCTGGCCCCAGTGGAACGGCTGACCCTTGTGGGATAGTTGGTCCCAGTGTAACGGCTGGTTCTAGTGGTATCCCACCACCTACCGCTGGTTCTTCATCGGAGGATGAGGAGATTGGAGAGCCCACAATTTCTGGTGGCTCTACTGGAAGACTGAGGAACCCCTCCTCGGAAGAGTTAAAGTAAGTTTATAATAAAAACTATTACTTTATAGTCAACTTAAATAGGATAGATGAGAGAAGTGGTCCCAGATCAGAGAACCAATTTTATTCACATGAAAGTTATAGGCAAATCCGACTTGGCCAACCCCGACTTCACGTAGTCTTGTTTGCCCTATACTCGTAGTGTTTTTTTATAGCCGGAGGCGCGGAGGGAGTGCAGCCCCCGCCCGCTGTAAGAAAACGCAGGCACCATGCGAGCCGTAGCGGCTGAGGCTGGTCGCCGAAGGCGACCAACAAGCCGAAGCTGCGAAGGCGAGCATGAGTGCCTGTGTTTTCTTACGCAAGGGCGGAGGGGCTGCACTTCCCGCAGCGCCGGAGATGTCACGTTTCGAAATATCTGTAGAGAAAATTTGGCATGAAATAATATAATGGTAATACTTAGGCTTACTAGTTTATAGTTAGGTTTATTTACATTGTTATTTATTAGTTTTGTATTTGTTTTAGATCTATGTGGAACTGGAAGAAGATTTTCTCCAAGCTGGGAACACATGAACAATGCATCCAGTTTGCTGAGGAGAAGGGACTTGTGTTAAAAGAAAAACAATGCGGTTATCACCGAAGAAAAATGGCTTTTACACCTGAAGTGGGGCAATTGGGAAAATTCAGATGCCGCAAAAGCAACTGCAGGGCTAAAAGTTTTAGCCGTGCCACTGGGACGTGGTTTGAAAATGCACGGCTGCCCCTCACATTAATTTTTCAAATCATGTATGCATTTTGTGAGGGGCTCACATACAACCAAGCAAGAAAAGAGTTGGCTGATGAGGATGGAACTGTACTATCAGTAAGAACTGTATCTGATTGGTACAATTATTGTCGAGAGACAATTGCTGTGTATGAGCTCGAAAACCAAAAGGCCCAAACAAAAATAGGGGGCCCTAATAAAATTGTACAAATAGATGAATCTAAATTTGGAAGAAGAAAGTACAATCGAGGGAGACATATTGAAGGCCACTGGGTTATCGGAATGATAGAAGACGGAAATGACGATTTGCGGCTGGAAGTGTGTCCTGACAATGAACGTTCTGCAGAAGTATTGGTGCCACTTATAAAAAAACATGTTCAGGAAGGCTCCATTATACATACAGATTTTTGGAAAGCCTATCTGACCCTTCCTGAGCATGGATATATTCACAAGAGGGTGAATCATAGCGACCCAATAAATAAATTTGTGGCACCAGATGGGACACACACCCAGCGTATTGAAAGTCAGTGGCGTGGGCTCAAGCAAAAATTCAGACAGCAGCATCATAAACATAGTTTTACGGATTGGTTGTGTGAATACTCTTGGCGAAGAAAAATAAGGATCCATAACTTGGATCCTTACGAAGAGTTATTAAAGGCTATTAAATATGTTTATAAAGTAGAATAAATTTATTTGTGTACATTTTTGGTTTTATTTTTGAAGTTTAAGCTTAAAAATGACTTACCTAACCTAACCTAACCTCAAAACTTTAATCATTAATATCTCAGTAATTATTAGGTTCCGAGGGGGGAGGGTGGTATTGGGGGGTAGCCCCCTCCCCCCCCTCCCCCCTCCCCCCCTTTCAACCCTTAATTCAACGGTCCATAATGGAAACTTTTACCGCAGAATCACTAAGGGGTGGGTTTTCATTTAATTTTGGTTCATTTTAATTATTTTTATGTATTTCATTAATTTTATTTTTTGTTTATTTAGTATAAATTCATTTTATTTGTTTTGTCACAGGATTACTAAAGATACAATGATAAGATCCAAGATGCAATACTCCACCAAAGAAAACCGCTAACCAGAAATGGCCACTCTGATGCAAACAGAAGGAAGACAACAATATCAACTTTACTAACTACAACCATATATATCACAAGAGATAGCAGCTACTTCTGTCCAAAAAACGAACAAAAAAATACTATCTTAACTTGACCCTTCAGCGGCCTTCAGCAGACACATACACAGGAGTCATAACACTAAACTAATTTTGTATCTCATTGAGTATCTGGCCTCTAAGGCATGACTTAAAATGTTGTTAAAACAATATTTTTACTAAGACACTGCAATAAAAGAATATACAACCAACTAAAATGTAAACGTGGTGAATTTTTTCATGCGATCAGCTCAATACTTGTATTAGTAACGAAGAAGTTGCAATTTGTAGGTAGAATCACATGGTATTTTTTTTCTGTATAGAATCACGTACAAAACACTTATATAGAAGATAACAAACAGGGATCTTGCTTGAATGCAAGTATACAGTTTTTGATACTAAAACAAGTTGAATACAAACAAAATACGCCGATTTGAAGAATGCCGGGGCCGATGCGAACATAACACCACGTGAACACCGCTTTTTGCAAACACTATAGGAGTAATTAGCATTGAATTTTTACACCTACTAACTACTCACACTTTAGACTTAAAATTTACATATTTTACTAGAAAAAGGCGTGCTTGATGAGAAAAGATCATCGGATCGGAAAAAGAAAGAGCCACTGAGCCACCATAGAAATTAGAGCCGACGACGCAATCAATCAAAGCACCATGCAATGCAATGCAATGCAAGCAACTTGCAAGTGCAACGCACGCACAGACAACCGTCAATAATGAATATGAATGACAGTGACAGCCATAGTAGTGTTGCTGCAATAGTGTTAACTATCGATAATATTGTCAATAGTATCGTTACCTACGTTGAAAAATAGTTACACTATCGATAGTATTGATACTATCAATAGCCAATAGTTTGCTATACTGACCTATACCGTATACTTTATGGTCTTTGTCATTCATATAGGCATTGTCAAATTTTATCTATAGTAAAACCATATAATTTGGTAAACTATTTTAATTCATGACAATTTATTATAGATAAAATATAAGAAAATATCGATTAAATGCATATCTAAAAGTACCTAAAGATGACTACCTCGATAAACATTACACGGTACTTACGTCCTGAACGTTTCGATGTCGAACCTAACGCGCCTGAAGCGGATCTCCATCTTTTTATCACAAATACTACTATTGATGATAACCAAAACTACTACTAACCATACATACCATCGATAGAATTGGTTTTCCATACTATTTACACTTATATTTCAACTAACCATCGATAATATTGCACTATCGATAGCTTGTAAAAATTCAATAGTAGTATCGATTAGAAAGATCGTATTGATTAGAAAACAGCAATTATATCGAATAGCAATACTATCGATAGTTTTGCTATTCGATAGGCCTATCGGTAGTATGAATATTTTTCAAAGTCAACTATCGATAACTATGGATTTCAATAGCTCAGGATAGGGATAAATAGAGGGAGGAAAGGGAGGCCTTTGCCAATCTAAACGGCTGAATAATAATAATAACTATCGATAGCCCTAAGCCATAGTCCTTCTTCTTTTCGAGTGTGTTATCACTAACACTGGTGTCAGATTTTATTCAAGTCGCCTAAAGGCATCTGACATGACTTTTACGACTACCGCCATCTAGTGGCAGTAGCCGTATACACACTAGTAAACTAAATAGTCAGCCAATGTGCAGGTTTCCTCACGATGTTTTCCTTCACCGGAAGCAGGTGGTGGTCTATGAGAAAACTACCATACATGAGTCAGATTGTCTACAAACTCATGTGACACAGGTAGGATACGAACCCGGGTCCTATCCGACCTCAGGCGGGTGTCTACCACTTGGCCACCACCGCTTCGAAGCCATAGTCCTAAGGCTCCAGTACACGTTGGTCCAACGCTTTGGGCCAGCGTGTACTGGGTCATTTCGTGTTGATTTGCCATTGGCGGCAAACGTTCGCCAGCGATTGCCGCAAACAGCCGAGTACATGTTGGCCCAATGTAGTTCAAGTGCGGTTTACCAAAAAATTATGTGTTGTGTCCACGTTGTTGTGTCGCTCAGTTCCGACCACAGAAGTAAAATTTTTTTTAAATATAAGCAGAAGGAACACAAATTTAACACACACACTGATGATATTTGACAATATTTGCATCCTGTTCATGATAAGGACTGTCACATAATTCTGTCCCTTTCCTTCCTTAGCATTGCAATGTATTGCAACACGAACCACTACACTGAAAGATTTATCATCAAAGCCGGATTTTTCATGCGAAATGATCCTTAACTGTCATATTTGTTGTGTTGTCACAGTTGTCATAAATATTTAAAATTATTTTTTACTGTTTTGTGCTTTTAAACTCAATAGAAATGATAAAATGCAACGTGTACAATATGTGGAAGTGTTTCATAAAAAAATATTCGTGGAATATCGTTCCTTCGGTAAGCAATACATGTTTTTTTGACGTGCCAATGATAATATACAATTTCGTGTTATTTTTGAAACAATAACCATTATTAGACTTTTGAATGCTATTTATCAGCAATATAATTATTTATTTTATAAAGTAGTGTATTAATTATAACCATTTCATAAGAAATACTACAAGTAATTTAATAATTTCGTTAATAGCATAGATCATTTGACAGATCCAGTTTTGTTTACTATGGCTGGGCCGAATCAAGGCAAATATACGAATTTAGTACCTATTCTATAAAAATCTCAGGAATTCTTTCTTGAAGATTAAAATGCACATTTTATAAAAATACTGACAGTGAATTTTATTTCAGGACAAGGAAAATATGCCAGAAAATAATACCTCAAAATACCTCAAGAAAGATAACTGTTATGTATGAACTGTATTTATCTTACGTACTACGAGTACCAGGCAGGACAGTGAATGGACGCCAGCAACCATTAACATCATTGCAATGTTTCATTGCACGTGATTTTTAATAATTTAAAATAAATTTTATTGATTTAATGACTAGTATTTTTTCCCAAAAGGGATAGAATTTCCCATCGTAAAAAGCTGATGCAGATCCGTCCGCATACCGCGCACGGCTTAAGATTCAAAGTCTCAAAATTTTGGTTTTGCTACACTGTACCGTAGGGTGGAGTGAAAAAAATTTTTTTTTAACTTAGTTACTCCTGTATCACCAATGGATGATCGACATTATTAGAGACATAAAAATAAAATTTCAAGTTCCTACGTTTATATCTTAAGGTGTCGCATCAAATTTAAAAGCTAAAGAAAATAACAAAATTTGTTTTTTGTAAAGTTTTTATTTGAGACAAACTATTTATCAAAATGAAAATATTGAAGCTTGAAATTAAGTATAAGTACCTACTTACTTATAAATATACAAAATATATGAAATAAAAGCATTTTAACATTCGGATGCTTAAGCTACAGACTCTTCTTTTTGCTTAAAAAATTGTGATTTTGTGTCAAATACTGGTATGTCTTGCCTTGCCTTTATCCTCGTGCGAAAGAATCCATCTCTTGACTCTGGCCCACATTTTTGACGAGTTTTCAGCGCTGATGACGTTTAAATCCAATTACGCAGGTTTTACGATTAATGGAGAAGATCGGTCAGAAACTCCAGTTCGGTCACAAGCAGTAGCTAAGTTTTGGAATTCACTTCTCATTTGTTCAGTTTCTCTGGTTGATTGAGTCGTTATTTCTATTCTAAATATCAGATCCAACGCTTTGGGCCAGCGTGTACTGGGTCATTTCGTGTTGATTTGCCATTGGCGGCAAACGTTCGCCAGCGATTGCCGCAAACAGCCGAGTACATGTTGGCCCAATGTAGTTCAAGTGCGGTTTACCAAAAAATCTTCATCCTCGTCTGATGCTGCAATGGACGAACTACTAGAAGACCAATTAAGTACTGGATCAGAAGAAGTACTTGGGATACAACTGGCTTTTTTTTAAACTCAAAATACTTTCTCCTCCTTGTCTCTTTATGTCAGATAGATTTCGTAGACACTTTATCAACAGACCCAATATACATTTTTCGTTTATTTCTTTGGTCTTTCAAAAAGGTTTCTTCCGCAATAGAGACTTTAATTACACACTTACAAACTTCTCTGTATTCACATTTACAAGTAGCGATGTCAAATAATTTTGATTCAGATTCTTTGTATAACATTTGCTTTTTCTTTTCATTGCGTAATTTCTTCACATTCTTGTATTTATTATATGTAATAGGAAATCAACCTGGCAACTATTTGTTGATAGCATATAATGGGAATTGACGCCTTGTTCCATTTTTTTTTCAATATCAGCGGCTATCATTTCACACAAATCTTTCACTGCAGGATCTTTACCATTATTCAGTTCGAGTAAGTCATTTCTTAACCACAAGTAATATTTTATAATATGACAATAAGTTGGTAACACATTATCACTTAGTTTTATTGGATCGCCAAACAAGGTCTCTCTCTCGCAAGTCTTTTCGAATTTTTATCATTTTATTGACGAATAATCAGACTTTTTTTTACATTTGTCGTTACTACTTAATGAGAAAGTTTAAGAAAATTATGCAAAGACGAACAAGTTAACCCTTTAAAGTAATGTGAAATATAAGTTTTATTACATATAGATACACAATAACATGGTACCCGATAGTCGTAAAAATGGTATTTTTTCAAATTGCCCTCATAGCGCGCCACCTCATAATAAAGTCGTAGGATTTTGATTTTTAGCATGAATAAAGCTTTTATGTACGGTGATCGGTTCATGACACAGGAATAGAGAAATTCCAAAAAAAAAAAAAATTTATCCAAAGTCACTCCACCCTACTGTACCGAATATAATTAATTATCTTAGATCCGACCCTGTATTCTGTCGTTGTGTGAATAATAATCTTAGTGTGTGTTTTTGCCATGCAATTTCAAATGACATGTTCAGTCTGCTTACTATTATTATATGTCTGTGGTTCCGACACAAAGTAATTAAATATAGTTTTTAGTAATCTATGGTTCCGCTGCAGTTCCGTTCTGCCTAGTGCGGCCCTACCTTTACTCAAAAAGTGTAGTCCGATATTTTACTTGAAATGTAAAACTATGTACAGGAACTAAATATGGAAGGTCCTTGGCGTAACGGAACGTAACAAGGATTGTCCAAGCTGTCAAAATATTTACGTCAAATTTGAGGTTATCTCGATTATTGTTTTGGTTTGTTCGGACCTGCTGTTTGTTTTGGAAAGTTAAATTGTAATATTGGATTATCTCTAGTAAAATGACTGATAGTGACGAAGAAAACAATAATATTTTTGTGTGTAACACAAAGAAACGAAAGAAGACAGGTAGAATGCGAGAAGTAATGAAAAAACTGCGAGTTGCTACGCACGAACCAGGAGATGTCTGCGGGTGTAAAAAATTTAAATGTTTTGAAAGTGTATCATCAGAGCAACGTACAAAATTAATAAAAGACTTCAACAGTATGAAGTGCACCGATGAGCAAAATATATACTTGTGTGGATTGATGAGTATAAACTCAATAAAAAGAAGGAGCAGCAGAAAGTTGGAAATTGATGCTAATTTCCATCAGACCCATTTCAGTTATAAAGTGAGGGTTATTGAAAATGATGAAACTAGAGAGGTACCTGTCTGTTACAAAGCATTTATATCCATATTTGGCATAACACATCTGCAAACATCATTGAAAATGACTGGCACTGCACCAATTAATAAAAGAAGCAAGTCTACTTCAAAAAAGCGATTAGACAATAACATTTTTTTTTTTTTAGAGTCGGCAACGCATCAGTGACCTTTTTAGGGTTGTTGGTGTTTATGGACTGCGGTGATTGCTTACCATCAGGCAACCCGCATGCTCGTTTGCCTACTATTCTATTAAAAAAAAAAATAAACAATTTGCACAAAAAAAAGACTCAAACATTATATGACCGCAAGAAGAATACAAGATTGAAGAGCAGAACTAATGTGGAATTTCAAGCAATTGCCATGGACTACCAAAAAAATGTGTCATTTGTAATATGTGGCGCAACGGAGTGTTATAAATAAAACTCAATACTTGTGGGAGCTGGTTTCCCAACTATATAGAACTGATTTATTGTAGGTTTTTTCACAGCTTATATACTAGTTTTTACAGCGTCAACATTTGTCACATGACATTTAACTTACAAGATAATAATTAAAACAATTCTTTATTTATTTAGGTTATGTGACGATACACTAGTAAGTGTACATAGAGAGAGATATAAGGTAATAGAATATTTATCGAGGTTGAGTAACGTCATGTGTCGTCATACTACGTAGATTATGTAGATGTACGTACAATACACCTTCCCCCTTTAAAAAAAAAAACAATATTTACTAGTTATTTATTTACAATTAAATTATACAATATTTAAAAATTTGTGTATATAATACTATGGAAATACAACAATTTAGAATTTGTTATAGAGTGTAACTTACACATTCCTCTCACCCCCCTTTTTTTTGTCATTTGTACAACCAGTCCCATTTTTAAGGATTTTTTTTTTTTTTTAAATTCTATATCTAGGGTACTGAAATGAAGCGTTAGCTCAAGCATAAGAATAAAATTATATCTAAGTGGATTATACAATATTCTTTATCTCTAAATTATGTTAATAATGTCTTAAAAGAGTAGAGAGAAAAAAAATCATCTATATATCTAGGAATACAAATTAAGTGATTACATTTGATAATTTATAATTATAGAGAAAAAGAAGATAAAAGTCTTCATATATTTTTGTTTTAAGACTATGGTATTATGATACTAATATCAATCAAAGGAATGCTTGGGTATGCAGCGTCATATGGCTTCCAATATCAGTTCGTTGCAAAAGTAATATGAAGATGTACTCCCATATTTGGGATAGTTTCCTAATTCATTTTATCTTTCTTATGCACTACCTGTCCTGCATTAGTGTAGTACACTTCACTTGATTGATTGCATATTAAATATTATCAATAATTGTTCAAGTGCGTGTCGGGCCACGAACAATGTAGGGTTCCGAAGGTACCTATCCTGTAGAAATGCGGACACATGAACTTATATTTACTTCTACGTTTATATAACTAATGAAAATAACCTAAGTATATACCATCATATAGAATGAAAATTGGTCCTACGAATATTTTTCATACTAAAATCAATTTTGTAAGTTTATCGTCTATTACTCATTAACGTGTAAAGTCTACATAGCCGTGATAATTTTCCTTTTAAATTCATTATATTTGCTGGTTATTATAATTTGTTTCATGTGTCCACCCCCCACCATTTTCCTGTTCGAGGGGGGGGACACTTGACTCTAACAAAATTTATCACTTTACAGTTAAATATTTCACACACGGATCCCTAAATCAAAAAATGTTCTTCAGACACTCATAATATTTTTAAAAGACCTATCAAATGATACCCCACACGATGGTATAATCGAGATAAAAAAAAATCATCCCCACTTTAGGTGTAGGGGAGGCCCCCTAAAAAAATATATTTTTAATAATTTTATTCTACAGTTCGCTCCGCGTAATAAATATGTATATCTCTACCAAATTACAGTTTTCTAGTACTAGTAGTCTCTGAGATTAGCCGCAGACAGACTGACGGACGGACGGACAGACATGACGAAACTATAAGGGTTCCTTGTTTACTTCGGAACCCTAAAAATGGAACCTACTCCACAAGAGGTTTTGGCGAAGTTAAGAGATGTCACACTGTAATTCTGCACGCAACAGGCCGTGCAATTTTTTTATGCCACTCTCGTTGAAGGGGAGTCACGTGATTTAATGTTTAGGGCGTGTATTGACGCGCCCCTTGGTCACTCTGTGTTGTGCCCCATCGAGGAGTTGTCCCTAAGACAATAGGGTATTACACCATTTTTTAAAAACTGTTTTAAATTAATCCTGAGATCGTAATGAACTAGTAGAAATTTTGTTAATTTTTTTAAAACCGAAAATCGCCTTAAAATCTGTTTTTTATTTATGATTTTGAATTTTCGCGCGGAAACGCTAGCCGCCATGCTTTTTCATCTCGTGACGTCACTCGGTTAGTAAACAATACGACTGCGAAAGACCAAGTAATAAGATTCGTGAAAATAATGAGTTATCATTGGTGTCTTGTGCCTGAATGCAAAAATACAAGTGTAAAAACGCCACAAAAATTATGGATTCAAGTGCCAAGTGATGTAAAAATGAGAAATACTTAAAGTATTAACCATTGGCAGATTTGTATTTTCTGCTTTCACAAAACCGTCTTCCATAGTGAAATAAAGGCTAGAAGTCTACAAACGTGTTAATAACTCGTAAATTTATCAAAATAACAGCGCACAACCATGGACGTAGGAAAAAAGAACAACTTATTTTCAGTAGATTGTTTACTATCAGAATGACGTCACGGCGGGATCCAACATGGCGAATGGCGTTTTAGACATTTGAAAAACAGATTAGAAAAGACGATTTTTAAAATGGAATTATAAAATTAAAATTGCAATTTTATGAATAAATATCGACGTTTCTTGTTTACTTTTTTCGAAATCTATTATGAACAAACATTTTTATATTTTTTCTTACATAGTGTAAAATACCCTATTATATAACGGTTTTGACGGCGCTACAGGTGGAGGACCTGTCTGTGGACGTATGGAAGTCTCCCAGTGGCCTATTCTGGTGGGTCCACTGGCAGGCGCTTCCCTTTGATGCAGAATTTGGGGACCTATTCAACTTTTAGTGTGCGTGTGTGTGTGTGTGTGTGTGTGTGTTTATTATAGGTATTTTTTTTATTGTTTATATAATTTTGTGTTATTTTTATGCACTGTATAGTGTTTATTTTTAAGTAAAATTTCTATATTCTCGCCTAAGTCTTTTATTACCTCTTGGGTCCTGAGTAGACTTGATCTAATTTTTCTCTATTTCGTTTTTTAATTAATACTAAATCTAGTTTATAGCTAATGTGATTACATTTTGTGTCATATGTAATTTTTCTATTTTCCTTTGATAAAAGTAAATTATTCCTAGCATCCACTTGGGATTTTTGTAACCTATATTTTAACTCATGAGTCTCATCTCTCTCTCAGCCGAAAGACGTCCACTGCTGGACACAGGCCCCCCCCAAAGATTTCCATAACAACCGGTCCTGCGCTGCCCGCATCCATGCGCATCCCGCGACCTTCACCAGGTCGTCGGTCCTAATTATATACTGGATCTATATTATTAGATATTAATTATATTGGGTAACCTACAGCTTTTCCCAAACACAAGTTCATATGATGTATATTTTGTTGAAGTGTATATCGATGTATTATACGAGAAACACCAGTACTGTAACCAATCGCTCCACTTGTGAGCTTGGTTATTTGTTTGTATTCTTAAAGATGCTCCTAATTATTTACGTGAATTTTCTAAAGATCCTAGACTCGTGGTGGTAAGCTGTAGATTGAATTTGTTTTATATTTAGAATACTAGCTGTTGCCCGCGGCTTCGCCCGCGTGAGTTTCGCTTAAACGAAAAGTCTTTTTGTGTTCCAAACTGTTTCAGATGTTTCGGATCTTCGATTTTTATACGTCTACAGAAAATGCTCATCAGATTAAACAAGTTTTGCTAAGGCGCCATTTCCATATGTTATAGTGTAGCTGGTCTCTTGCAGTTATTCATCAGATGTTCCTGATCTTCAATTTTTATACGTCAGCATAAAATGCTCATCAAGTTGAACGATTTTTGCTAAGGCGCCATTTCCATATATGTTATAGTGTAGCTGGTCTCTTGCAGTTCTTGATCAGATGTTCCAGATCTTCAATTTTTATACGTCAGCAGAAAATGCTCATCAGGTTGAACGACTTTTGTGCCTTACACCATATCCGTAATCTATATAATGTGCATTTTTATATCTTAATAGTCGAATCTAGTACTAGGTATCTCGGTAAAGTTATAAATATTTTATACACATTCATTTGGTTTTTGTTGTTTTAGATGGTTCGTAACTATAAAAGAAAAAGATTACCGAAATACTCCGAAGAAAACCTAAAATTAGCTGTAGAGGAAGTAAGAAATAAACAAATGAATAGTTAGTTACGAAGCTGCTGAAAAGTATTCCATACCTAGATCTACTAGATCATCCATCGATTATATGGAACACGAGGGTCTAAGCAGTCAAAACCAGGAAAACCGACAGTTTTTTCGCTAGATGAAAGACAAAGATGGCTTCATATTCATGTGATGGAGAAATGTGGATATTCACTGACCAAAAAAGATGTCCGTTCCTTGGTATCCGAATACATTCGGAGAAATGGAACTGTAACACCGTTTAAGGACGGCATCCCCGGGGATGATTGGTTTCGAAGTTTTCGTAAAAGACATAACTTGTCTATAAAAAAACCACAATCGGTCGAGATGGCGAGAAGAAAAGCATGCAATCCTTTCACGGTATTTGAATATTTCGGAATATTGGAAGAAATAACGAAATAATTACATTTAACTACAAAACCAGGACAGATTTATAACCTAGATGAGACAAGTTTTTCTAACGATCCGTCAAAGAGGTATTCGGTAAAATAGGGTTTCGGTCAACAAGAACAATAAGCTCGCCTGAAAGGGATAACACAACTGTGCTCTTAGCTGCCAACGCACTTGGTAAGAAAATACCACCTTTAATAATTTTTCAGGGCAAACATATGTGGAGTGAGTGGATGTACAAGAATGTGGGGGTAAACACGGCGTATGCAGTGAGTAGCAAGGGCTGGATGAAGACCTCAATATTCGAGAACTAGTCGTTCGCTGCGAATGTAGACCTCGCGACTATTAAAATACAATAGTTATTTTCACAAAAAATTAAATATCTCAAAAACGGCTGGACCAATTTTGATGCCCAACGAACTTGAAAATTCTATTAACCATCCCTACATATATTCCAACTTTCATCAAAATCGGAACAACGGTTCAAGAGTTATCGCGGAACAAACATACATACATACATACAAACAATGTGTTTTTCACTCCAACTTGAATTATAGCCCTCGCTCGCTTCGCTCGCTCGGTCAAAAATTTGCCACTGCTAATGACATCACAATTCTTAAGTTGCCTGCACATTCATCAGATGTGTTACAACCATTAGATTGTAGCACAATGAAACCCATGAAAGACCGGTGGGATACTGAACTCGTTAAATGGCAGAGATTGCACGTAGGTGCTAAGCTGCCTAAACAGGAATTTGCTAAAATAATAACCTATATTTGGGATGACTTAAATCCCGTTATTATTGCAAATGGTTTCAAAAAAACTGGAATTTTCCCCGTTGATAGAAACGCAATATCAAAAGAAAAATTTGATGCATTATCGTGGTCGAAGTGGGAGAATTTTATTAAACAGCAGCCAAACCAGCCAATAAATCAACTTTACTCCACCATAGAAAACATTGAAGAATTTGATGTAAAATCGGCTCCACAGAATGCAGTTTCAACGCTAAGCAACTTAGTACTTAGCTTGTTTAACTCTCAAGTCGAAGAACAACGCGTACTTCAAGATGGAGATGCTTCAAAGAACAAGCTGACCCGAACAAAAAAGGAAAATCGACGACGGAATTTGTAAAAGACCCAAAAACATATGTCCTACTAATACGTAACAAAAAATGTAATAAAAATACTGTATTCTTGGACCATGTGCAAATACTAGATGAAAAAATAATTAAACCCATGGAAAATAAAGAAAATTACGACATGCAATCCTTCGAAAGAATACTTTTACAATCTATAGCCCGAAACGACCCACCTAAAAATCCTAAAAAACGAATCAACAGTGGAGCAGAAGTACTGACTTATAAAAGTGCTATAGAACGCATGGAAAAAGAAAAGGAAGAAAAAGAACAGAAACAAAAAAATAAACCAAAAAAGCGAGAAACAAAAAAAAAAGTACATAAAACAACCAAACCTGCAATTTCAAGAAAGAAATCACGAAAAACTGAATCATCTGATAGTGACAGCACTGGTTCGTACAACTCTGCTAGTGATTCAGACTATGGAGACTTGGATTCTTTTTATCGAGAGTCCATGGAAACTGAAATAACCAACACCGATAATCTAATAACACTTAAAGATGAAAAACCAGACAAAAAGGAAAGAGTTAAACAAAAAAACAAACCGGTAAAGAAAACAAATCAAAAGACTCATAAAAGAGTGAATACTTCATTCAACGACCAACAGAATAGGAAAATAACGTCTTTAACGGTTCTCCGGAAGTGGAAGGGACTGGCCCTTCCACTTCCGGAGAACCTAAAAAGCGCCAGATTGCTTCTGACGATGTGCCTCTGAGTAATTTGGTTTGCAAAAAGGAAACAAAAAAGTACAAGAAAAAGAAAGAGAGCAATATATGTTATATCTGTAGTTGTGACTATAGGTTCTACCGCCATTCCGTTGATTGGATATGCTGCATCACTTGCAAGAACTGGGTGTGTGGTATGTGCAATAAAGGCTCAACCAATCCGTCTTACGAATGTGTGGTATGTGAGGACGACTCTGACTAAATTATTTCTCGACTAATTTCTATGATAATTACGTACCTATAACATTGCCAAAGTTGATTGTTACCTATTTTGTTAATGTTGATCTCAATTGTGTGTGAGTTCTTGATTATAAGACTGATTAAGTACCATTTATAGTAAGTACTGTCGATACAAATATTGATATACGCGCAATATTACGTTAATAAAGATGATAATTTAAACATAAACCTCACTGTATTTTATTTAATTAAAATTACAGTAAGAATCAGAACAATATTTCATTTAAATTACAGTAAATTAATACATTGTGTTGTGTATCACAATGATGTTACAACGTGTACTTTAACTATGATTGACGTCAGTTGCATTTTAAAAGGCCCGATACGACGCAAACGTGACGTCATCAGTACTTTTATTTCTTTTTCTCTCTAAATAAGATCAAAATTAAAAAACTAAGATAGCCATCCCCTTATTAATTACCCGTAGTTTTTATTTAAATCACGACTCAATACTCTGCCTTTGATATATTGAAAGATCTATCGATTACCGCAAAATGCCGTGTTTGGCGGCATTGGTAGTTTGTGATCGTAATTTGCTATTAATCTGATAGATAACCAATTTATTATAATGTGATAAATTTCATCGATAAAAATTGGTCTTTTTTAAATCATAAATTTAGGTGCATTGCCAGGTGTCCCAACACTAGTTTCTCAACAAATAGTTGCATTTGCCCCCATTATAAATAAAACGTTGATTTTATCAAAAGTCAACCTTATTTGCTGGCAAACAGAATCAAAAATCCTATGAAATTTGTTTTGAGTTTCATCTTTCTTTTATTTTTATTCGCAAAACTTATTAGAATTTCGTTTTATGGTATTCAGTTGCTTTTACCCCCTATGTGGGGTAATTGTAACTATTTCTGCCGTCAACAAATTAATCATGTATTTGACTCCTAGATATCAAGGTATTTGTAACATTATTAATATTAAAATATTCTACACTAAATATACAATGATACACATCCAAAATATACACTAAAATAGCAAAAAGGTAACAGTTACGAAATTTTAAAGTTAAAAAACTTCAATTTTTAGTTACAATAGCCCCGGTGCACATAGATTACAAACTTCACGCATTGTTGAAGAAATAAATTCGGTACCCCTATCTGTCCCTATTTCAAGGGGTATCCCATATCGTAAAATAAAGTTATCTACTAATGCGCGTGCCACATAGTCTGTTTCCTTATTTAGTAGTGGATATGCTTCGACATACTTGGTAAGTTCACGCTGTAGTGTTAATATATAGCAATATCCATTTACATCCTTAGTTAGAGGACCTACTAGGTCTAAAAATATCTTGTCAAAGGCTGAAGTCGCCGTACTTGTGATGCACAGTGGTTGCCGGATATTTTTAGTAAACTTCTGTTTAGACATTTATCACAAGTTGATACGAATTTGTATATATCATTACTCATGCCAGGCCAATAATAGTGACGTTTAATTATTTGTCATTCTGCTAATGCCTGCATGGCCACTAGTGGGCAATATATGGACATCATTTATTATGACGCGCCTGTCGTCTTTATTATTTATTTTTATGACACCTCTTAATATGCATAAATGGGCCGGACCTGCTTTTACACTTTTTAAATATATTGAGTTAACTCTTTTATTTCATTTATGGTGTCATAATTAGTGCCCTGCAAAATGCGTCTAATTCACTCACGAAGAATGCTCGATTACTACGTGCTCGTAAATTAGGGTTGACATATACTGTAAGAGAATATTTTATTTTTACTCTTTTTATATATTTTTTAACTTGATAATGCTTTCATATTGTTTTTCATCATAGCCCAATTCAGGTAAACAGCTTGGTTTTTTAATTATCTCAGCTATTTTTGGATGGCCAGTCCATCATTTTGTGAGTTTTGCTCTGTTTGACTTCGCTTCACGTTTAACGGGACAATCGTCACCGTTAAACGTGAAGCGTTTTAATTCATTAGTATAGTTATGTTCTCCAATAGAAATGAGTTTATTAGAGCGATGTGTAACTCGTATTTTTTTGCCGAGGATGAGGGAGGGCCTCATTTTCTCTCGTGAGGTGGTCGCGAGGGACCTTTCATTTGAGGTGAGGCGCGAGCGTCAGGCGTAGCGCGCACGACGGACTCGCGTTGTCGGCGGCACACGCACGCAACGTTGCCGTTTCGTACTCAATGAGTGAGGGAGTCGGTCGCCACGGAGGCGAATTTCTCTCGCCCGCTAGTTTGAAAAAATGCTAATGCTAAGTAAATAATGTTCATAATATTTTATACGGAATGAAATACGTGCCCGTTGATTATGTTTGTTACCTAAGTTGTAGGTATAGAAAACACGCTAGATTCAATTTATTTTTTATTTATTTTATTTTTATTAATTAATATTTGTGAAAAATATTTTTATATTTTTAAATTAACTAATACACCTCTTGGATTGCCAGGCAGTCACGCGATATAATTCGTAGGTACGTAATAGAACTAAAAATCGTATGATTTAAATCAATTGTACGGCAACTCTGACGATACCTCACTCACCTCACAGCCTCACTTACCTACATCAATTCAAAGCTATAAAATTGATGGGCGCGCATCAATAAGTAAAAAATTGCACGCGCCTCACCCTCAACGAAAATGAGGTGCTTCAAAATTGAAATACGAGTACTCCCTCATTCTGTCGCGATGAGGACCTCAAACGAGGCACCTCACGAGTGAGGAACACATCACTAAGTTAAAGTTTCAAAATATGTACTTAAGCTGTATCGTAAGAGAAGAGTTAAGCTCAGTAGAAATAGTATCAATGTTGATTTAAATAAAATTAAAAAATAAATTGCGTTTATAAAATAAAGGTACCTATAGACTTGTGACAAAAGTTCGATTAGATCATGGAAAAAATAAATTAAAACTTTGTATTTGTTATTTGTTCCATGTTGTGATAATCTTTGCTCTTAGAAACCATAAATGTTGAAGCGCGGGAAACTTCGAATTATAGGACGTATTTTTTTTGCGCCTTATAAAATTTTAATTTTTATTTGATCAGGAGAGTGTGTAGAATAGTGTAATTAGCGTATTTATCATAGTATATTTTAGTTTAACTTATTTTGTATATATAGTTTCACCAGTTGGTAAGTCTTTTTAATTTTTTCATATGTGGGAGGGCGTCCTAGTGGTGGATCCTGGGGTCAGGATCCCGAATCTGTACCCCAGGTCATGTACATACATACACATACATGGCCATAGGGGATGTAAATAATGTGATTAACGAGTCCATGAGCACAGACACGGACTGCTCAGTGTCTGCTTCTGGATTCACTTAACTTCGGAAGCGCACCCTTGCAGCCCGTGTTTGTAAAAACTGTAACAGACCTAAGCGGAGGCGTAACCAGGTCGAACGTCTGGAATCGGACTGTTTTTCCGATAAAAATGAGGTAGTAAAAGAAACCCATAAACCTGACGAGATGGAAATTAATAGGAAAGCTACAGAGGGCCTGGAACAAGTTGCACGGTCGCTATATAATATTTGTGACTTGGGACCCCATTACATTCGGCAATTTTTTGAAAATGAATAATTTTAAAGAAATTGTAAATGGTAGCCTTAAACGCATTGGCAGAAATAAAATTGCTATATAATTTACCAACGCAGATTCTGCCAATGCGTTTATTGGCAGCCAAAGTCTGGCAAGGCAAAATCTAAAAGCTTTCATCCCATAAAATAATGTGATCCGTATTTCATTTTCATTAGAGGAGTCCCAACAGAATGGTCCCCAGAGGAAATAATTTCAAATTGTTCAGTCCCAATAGGCTGCGGCAAAATATTAAAAGCTAGGCGCCTGTAAAGTATAGACAAATCAGTGGCAAGCCTTAAATCTTGAGTTTGTTTGATGCTAACATTATCTATGCTCTCCCTCTATATAATTGTATATGGTTCGTTATGGACAATAAAATAACCCGCTTACTGTTTTCGCAATCAAGTTTTATTATTAAAATCCTCATCGTTACATGGTGTCAGATTAAAAATAACGTGATAAAACAGAAATACGTAAGAAAGTTGTAAAATGTCTACGACAAATGATGCTGTGTCCGGAATCAAGCCGCCCCGCCTAACCTGCAGAGACAAATCCACGAGCTGGAAATAATGGCTACAACAGTTCGAATGGTATGCTACTGCTATCCAGTTAGATAAAAAGCCGCCCGAAGTCCAGGCAGCAACATTTATGGCCGTTATAGGCTCTGATGCTATTGAAATATTTAACAATTTCAATCTAACCGACGACAAAAATAACCTGCAAACAATAAAAAATAAGTTTACGGAATACTTTGCACCAAAAAGTAATATCTCCTTTGAAAGATACATATTTTTTAAAATGGAGCAAAGTGAGGACGAGCTGTTTAATGAATTCTTAACAAGAATAAAAACCCAAGCTGGTAAATGTGAGTTCGAAAGTCTGCAGGACGAAATGTTAAAAGACAAAATTGTTTTCGGCGTCAAATCCAACCAAGTTCGCGAGAAACTCCTAACAGAAGAGAAACTAGACTTGACAAAAGCTATTTCCATTTGTAAAACCAGTGAACAGGCGTCCAGACAATTAGATGAATTTAAAAACAAAGATAAAATTTACTTTGTTTCGCGCTTACTGCACTTCCTTGTATACGTGCAGCCTGTGGGCGACATACACGCAAAGTTGCTACAAGGCTCTTCGTGTTCAGTTTAACAATGCATTCAGGGCGGTTTTGGGGCTGTCGCGCTTCTGTAGCCCATCAGGGATGTTTGCAGATGCGCACATAGACTGCTTCGACGCAACGATGCGCAAGCGAGCAGAGTCCCTGGTGCGCCGCGTGCGGGGCAGCTCCAATGCCGTCCTAGCAATGATTGCTGCAAGGACAGATTGCCCCTACTTGACGCAATGTTGTGACAGGCACATACCGTGCTGCAAACCAGAGAGGCAATGGTAATTTAATGTAATTAATAAGTTATTTAATTTTAAATCAATTTAATATTTTTTGGAATCTTGACATTATAATTTTATCTCGAGCGACTGTATTCAATTAATGTATTTTTATGGGTCATTGTAACCTGAAATAAACGGATTTTATTTTTATTTATTTTATTTATTACAAGGATAAGACTGCAAAGAGTTTACAATTTTAAGTTTGGTTATTGTTTAAATATTAAGTTTGAATAAATAATTATTGAGTTCTGTTTTGAGCTAAGTTTAGTTTGCTTGTGTTTTGTTATATTTGCTAAAGGTTGTTTTTTTTTGTTAGATTTTGATCTAACGGGTGGATTATTGTGTCAACTAAGTTTTAATAGATTACTGATAAAAGTGATAAAAATGTCGATGAAACATAATAAAAGTTCAAAAAATCAAGTTCATCAACAGCAACATCAAGTGTATTTTTATTAAACTTTTAACTGTCTGTTTGCCTTTGAATAAGTGGTTAGTTAAATACATAATGCCAATCATGATGATGTTCATGATTGGATGTTCATGTGTAGGAGACGTCCATGACTGGGTGTTATGCTCTGGGTCATGACTGTTTACCACTGGTGATTTCAAAGGGTTTCAACTTTTTTTTAAAAATATCGTTAATTAACTAGCATATTAATACATTTATTAAAGAGACTGATTCTCCATTAGTTTTTTAGTATCTTTAACCCTGGTTCCTTTTAAAAATAGTTACATTATCCACATTAAAGAATGTCAAATTTAATCTTAAACTGTCCATGACTGGTTCCGTTACGTTATCAGTGATAGCATTATAATGCATATTATAATGCTATCGCCTTCACGGTGCACAAGGCCGATTGCGGTGTGTACGATGTTTCTAAATCTAAACCACATCCAAACACTTTATGTTAAGCACAATTCGTATCGCGGTAATTTTAATAACGGTAACGTTTATTGGATGAAACGTTGGCGTACGTATCTTCCGAATAAAAATAAAAACCGTTTGGATTAATCGATCTTTCTGTATCGCGCTAATTTTTTGACAGCGTGCAAAACCTAAAAAAATATGTTGGGTACGTTTTTTATACGTTTTTACCACGTCCAACAACCATTATTGAAAAGTATGTCCCTTAGCTACTTTTACATTAAAAAGAAAAGAAAAGGGTTAGCAGTGTTGCTAAATGTGGGGATTCTCTCCAAAGGGGTTTGGGTTTCGCGGCCAGGGATAATTTTATTACTATTTGATAGCACCCTCATAGAGAAACATATCGTAGTGGTAATTATTGTTCTAAGTAATATCGGAGCTGAGGTATGATTTTTTTTTAATAATTATTTGTTGCCTGAATTTCACAAGAATAATACACATTAAACGTTACACTATGGCGCTAATCTTACCTAACAGCTGTAGAAAAACGCAGAAATAGGAGCAGAAGGTAAGAAAACCTTTCTTTAATCAAGGACGGATCCAGCTTTTGCGTCAGGAGGGGTCTTATGGTCGAATGAGTGGTCGATACTCAAAATAATCCTGAAAATATTCGCGGGCCTCTGTTCTAAGGAGGGCTATGACATGGAGGTCGACACTCCCCCAACCCTCCCCCCTCACATCAGCCCTTGTGATGCACCTACCTTGTGTATATTAAAGTAAACCTATTGGATACTTTTTTCTACATCTAGGCTATTGACGATCTAGCAATACATCATGTAAGAATCTTCCCGCGCATTAGTCGTCGAGGCAGCGCGACCATTCGCGCTGTGGCTAGCGGCTAAGTTCACAAGTTCTTCGTGTCACCACGTCGTAGTGCTCCCGTGATTGGTCACGAAGGTATTCGTAATTATCATGATTAGCGGAAACTTCTACAGCTGGATCTAGTATCAAAGGTATCAAAGGTATCAAATTTATATATCCCGAATAAAAAACATTCAAAAAAAGTTTATTCGTTTTCTGGCCTATCGTCTACATGATTATTATGACCCAGAGAACTACGAGGTCTTATGTAAGAAGCATCATATACTACCCCTTGCCAGTCGGAGAGATATAGCTGACGTTACTTTCTATATAAAGTTGACCACTGGTATGATTGATTGCCCTGAACTTTAAGCAAGTTATTTTTCCACACTCCTGCGATTAACCTAAGAAACAACCCAATAATTTATGTTACTGGAGTTTCTACCATTTATAGACAAAATTCCTTTTTATTGCGAGCAAGTGACAAAGTTAATAAGTTATCACGATCTGTGGAGTTTGATATTTTTGCGGACAGTGTCAGTGTGATAAAGGGTCGGCACACTGGTAAATTTTTCAGTTAGTAATTTTTACACAACATTGTTACTTTTCTTCTTTTTTATTATTATTTTGATATAATCTACATAACTATTACTATTATTAACGAACAATGATTGCATCTTCAACTTCAATTTTAATCACTGTTTTTGAATTCATACTTCTTTATTTATTTATTTTTTGAGAACATCTGTATATGTTTTTTTATCTTTTTAGGAAATTACTTTGTTTTGCCTTTGTAATTAATTTAGTTCTTCGACTATAGACAACCAATATAGTTCTAGCTGTGAAAACTTTTAAGTGGCTTACTGTTGCTAATAATGTTGTTACTTTGATTTTGTTTGAAATGTCCTAGTTTTCCTAATAAATAAAATAAATAAAATAAAATAAATCTGTAAGAACTTCTACAGGTTGATCTGCAGTAGCTTGCACGTTAACTTCCCGATCATAACACTAAGATGGCTTGCATATTTTGTCTTCTGCATTAAACTGTTATAAGTGGACACTAGTGGACCAAAACGGAAGTTACGCCTGTCCAACCAAATTACGAAATACGAACCCACAGTCGAGTTTGCTAGAAACTTCCGTATAACCCAGCACCAAAATATCTAGGAGTTATCTTTGGCCGCAGTCACATTTACGCCCGACACACATAAACAAACTGTGTGATAAGCTCCTAATGAGGAAGAATATCTTGCACAAACTGGCTGTAGACACTCAGCTAAATCAGATGATGAGAACAAACACAGCAGTGTTTGCTAAGTGCTTGTAAGCTATAAATATCCCACCAAACCATAAGCGAACTCCTCAATACCGAGCTGAACACAGCTAGTATGTAGGAGTAAAATGCTAATATTCCGAAAACCATGGGGTCAACTTAATAGAGCACGAACTGGATGCGGACCGAGCAATGATTTCATGGCTAAGTGTGGTTGCCGAGAGTCATCGGCGTGCGAAGGTGGAGCTGCAGTACAGGACGTTGCACATATTGTTAGTGAATGTCCCCTGTTTGACGTTTTTCAGTTTTGGCTTGCGCCTTGAAATCAGTTCGAGGACCAACGGCATATCCTGTATTGGCAGATACCCCCTCCTTGTCGTCCAAGACCAGAAGGCAAAGAACACTAGTCTGGAGCTATTAAAACAAAAAATATCCTTTTTCCTACCCCAATATCCTACCTTATAAAAAGTTCCTATTAAAATGGCAACATTTTCATTTTTATTTTTTAGTCTGTACCTTGCTTCCTGTCTTCCGCCCACCATTGTTGCTGTGATTAAGTGTGTGTTGTTGAACCTAAATTAAATAAATAATTCGTATCTCAAACCCACCACCTCTTTTCTTCTTCAATACACCTTAATAGGTTATTGGGCCCAGCCCTTCAACCGAGGTGCAGGGTGAGATACAAACTGTTGGTAAAAAAACAGTCTGCGGTAAAAGCAGTAGTGCGGTGTGCACAAGAAAAGTAAAAATGGACGCCGAATGGTTTTCGACGATGGGTTCAACGAACAGTCCAGGTGTTAAACTGGAGGGATCTTCAAACTGGAGCAGCTGGAAGTTCCAAGTGAAAATAATACTAAAGGCCGTGGATGTCTTCGAGGTTGTTGACGGCACAAACCCAATGCCGCCGAAGCCGACGAGTGACGACAAAGAAGGCGCCGAATTCAAGGCATGGCAAAGATGGCAAAAGGCAGATGCAAAGGCCCAAGGAATAATAGTAACACGGTTAGCAACCGCTGTAATCATGCAAGTACAAAATGCAAATACCGCAAAAGAAATGTGGGACAAGTTGTGTACCGTTTATGAACAAAAATCAGACGTGTCTTTGCATATTTTGCAACAAAGGTTTTTCGAGATAAAAATGAAAAATGAGGATATAACATCATTCTTAGCAAGAATAGATGATATCGTCGCGCAGATTCGCCAAAACAAAGGCGAAATCCCTGAAAATATGGTCATAACAAAAATTATCAGCTCCGTGGGAGAAAAGTTCCGACATTTTGTCTCTGCGTGGGACTCCGTACCTATAGAAAAAAGAAAGCTGTCAGAATTGACAGCAAGATTGTTAATTGAAGAACAAAGAAACAAAATGTATGAAGAAAACAGTGAAGAACAGTCAGCTTTTAAAGCAGTTGTTAAGGACAGAAAGTGCTTTAAGTGCGGTAAACCGGGACATTATAAACAAGACTGCAAAGTTATCATTAACAAACCGTTTTGTAAACAGTGCAAAAAACGTGGACATACACAAGAACAATGTTGGTATAACAAAACCAGTGCAAATAAAAAACAGGAGAATAACAATAACTTGAATAAACAAAATGCATTCATAATTTCATCAGTGTCAATCAGTGCTCTAACCTCAAAATGTGCTGATAACAGTGACTGGTACTTGGACAGTGGTGCAACTGAGCATATGTGCATAACAAAAGACAATATCACAAATTATGAACAATTATTAGTGCCAAAAGATGTTATTATCGGTGATGGAACACTAATAAAAGCTGTGGGTTATGGAGACATTAACTTAAAAGCCTTTGATGGGGAAAATTGGATTACAACCAAAATCCACAATGTGTTGCATGTGCCAGGACTAAAGGTGAACCTGTTTTCAGTAAGTGCAGCTCTGGATAAGGGTTACAGAGCAGAATGGACGGCAGATAAATGTCTATTAATGAAAAACAACAGTGTTCATGCTATAGCGGAAAGACTGGGTAAAATGTTTATACTAAAATTCAAATATGAGCAAGAAGTCGCCTTATTTGGCAAATGTACATCCGGTCTAAAAGAATGGCATGCTAAAATGGCTCACCAAAACATTAAGCAAGTTACTGACATACTCAAGAGAAAAAATATAACCTTTGAGAAGAATAATGAAGAAGAAACCTGCGTATCTTGCTTGAAAGGAAAGCATCACAGATTTCCTTTTCCTCTAGAAGGGCAAAGAGCTACAAAACCTGGAGAGGTTATTCATATCGACATTGGAGGTCCGGTCGAAGAAATATCTTTAGGAGGTGCAAAGTTCTTCTTACTAATCAAAGATGACTACACTAAGTACAGGCAAGTGTATTTCTTGAAGAATAAATCTCAAAGTGTAGAATGCCTGAAACAATTTATAAAAGAAACACAAAAAGTTCTAGAACACAAAATAAAATTTATCAGAAGTGACAATGCAAAAGAATTCATCGGTCAAGACATGAAAAAGCTATTAAATACCTATGGCATGATACATCAAAGGAGCGTTACCTATACACCGGAGCAAAATGGCTGTGTCGAGCGGGAGATGCGTACAATAGTAGAATCTGCAAGAACAATGCTCTTAGAGAGTGGTTTAGATAAAAACCTATGGGCGGAAGCTGTAAATACTGCTATCTACGTAATCAACAGAACCGGCCCTAGCCGTGTCAAAGATAAGACACCATATGAACTCTGGATTGGAGAAACATATAATATAGAGAACCTACAGATTTTCGGAAGGAAAGTGGCTGTACATATACCTACACAAAGAAGACTCAAGTTCGATAGCAAGGCAGAGATTGGATACTTTGTAGGGTATGGAGAGAACACTAAAGGATATCGAGTGTACTTACCTGAAAAGAAAAATGTTGAAATTAAAAGAGATGTGGTGTTTATTAGTGAAAAAAAGTCTACAAAAGAAGATGAAAGAACAGGAAGCGAAGACATGTTTTCTGGAATACTTACAAGTTTTGACTTGAAGAAGGAATCTACAACAGAAATAAATAATGAAAGAAGTGAAGAGACAAACTTTGAGAATAATGAAGTCTATGAAAGCGCAAGTGAGCAAGGATCAATCAATTCCTTTCATGAAGAGTCCATGATAGAAGAAGAAACACTGGAAGTGACAGAAAACATTCTACAAGAAGAAATATTATTAACAGAAAACAACACATTACAAGAATATATAGCACAAGAAGATGAAGAGGAATCAAGTATCAGGGGGCACGGCAGTGCCCCCGCCAATCTTATTTACTTTTTCATGTGATGAACCCAGTACTTACCAGGAGGCGATGAAAAGGCCAGACAGGTGTATGTGGGAAGAAGCTGTAAGAAAAGAACTAAAAACATTAGAAGAAAATAACACATGGGAAGAAGTATCAGACATACCCGAAGGAGGAAATATAGTAAGCAGCAAATGGGTGTTCAAGATAAAAGAAATGGATGGAAAACCTATCTACAAAGCGAGACTGGTAGCGAGAGGTTTCGAGCAGAAGAATTGTGATGACCTTACCTATGCACCAGTTGCCAAGCTGACCACCTTCAGACTGCTGATGGCTGTAGCTAACCAGAAGAAATTACCAGTATATCAAATGGATGTGACTGGAGCATTTCTTTATGGAGATATCAACGAGGATGTCTACATGAAACTACCAGAAGGACAGGAAAAGACATGTAAATTGAAAAAGTCTATTTATGGCTTGAAAAAGTCACCTCGTTACTGGAATGAAAAGTTTAATAGTTTCATGTTACAGCAAAATTTTCAAAAGTCTAAAAATGATCCATGTTTGTATGTAAATCAAAGTAAAAAAGACTTTATGTATGTTTTGATATTTGTTGATGATCTATTGTATTTTGGAAATAACACAGAACAGATTAAGTTGTTTAAAAATGCTTTGTGTAATAATTTTCAAATGAAAGATTTGGGACTTGCTAAAAATTACTTGGGAATAAATATTAAACAGGATCTTGAACAAAATGTAACTGAAATAAATCAAAAAAGATATTTAGAAAAATTGCTAGATAAATTTAAAATGTCAAATTGTAAAACTGTAGCTACCCCTATAGAACAAAATTTTAACTTTGATTTGTTACAGAGAGAAAAACCTGAAAGTAAAGAAATAGAAAAAGACTGTAGAAGTTTGATAGGTAGTTTGCTTTACGCTCTGTGTACTAGACCTGACTTGTCAGTCGCAGTAGGTTTTTATAGTAGATATGTTCATTGTGCAAGTATGGCTCTATACAAATGTTTGAAAAGAATACTAAGATATATCAAGGGCTCAATTGATTTGTCTTTAATTTATAAAGCTAATAATGATGTAAAATTGCAAGGTTACAGTGACGCAGATTGGGCAGGGGATATCAAAGATAGAAAGTCCACCACTGGTTTAATATTTTATATTTTTAACTGTCCTATTTCATGGGGAACAAAGAAGCAATCATGTGTGTCATTGTCATCTTGTGAAGCTGAATATATGGCTCTTAGTAATGCAATAATGGAAGGATGTTTCTTAAAAAAACTACTTGTTGATTTTGGTTATGAAAACATTTTATTTGAAATTTCAGAAGACAATCAAAGTGTAATAAACATAGCAAATAATAATGATAGTAACAAAAGGCTTAAACATGTAGATATTAAATATCAGTATATTTTAGAAAAAGTGTCAAGTGGTTTTGTTAGTCTGAAATATGTTTCATCCAATAATAATATTGCAGATTTGTTCACTAAGCCCCTAGGCAAACAATTGTTCTCAAAATTCAGGAATGTTATCTTGTTTTAAATTATAGTAAGAGAGATAGTGTCATTTTTGGTTCATATATTTTTTTATAGTCTAGGAGCTAGTGTAAGTTTTGGTCATGGTAATGTGTTTTATATTAAAGGGGTGGTTTTAAGGTAAAAAAAAATGTAACTGTTGAAGGGGTGTATTAAAATGGCAACATTTTCAGTTTTATTTTTTAGTCTGTACCTTACTTCCTGTCTTCCGCCCACCATTGTTGCTGTGATTAAGTGTGTGTTGTTGAACCTAAATTAAATAAATAATTCGTATCTCAAACCCACCACCTCTTTTCTTCTTCAATACACCTTAATAGTTCCCACCCGGTGGCGATCTCCCCTGGACAGTTTGGAAGTTCTTAAACAGACTCCGGGCTGGTGGAAAACCGTGAAAAGAGAAGCTTTTCTAATCATAACCCGTGAAACTGTGGTGCGATTCAGTCAATGGACCACCTTCTGGCATGTCCCAACTTTGCCCCACTTCCTGCACTATGGAGGACCTTAACGAAGCCAACAGCAATGCAATTACCGTGGTCACAGAGGGCGTTGACAGTGTTTCGCCAGTTTCTTCGGTCTTGGGCTACGCTCTCCACTTCGGGCCAGGTCAGCCCGATTGTCTTGAGCTCCGCTGTAATAGTGCATCGCCAGGGTTGCTTGGAACGGCCAACTTTGCGCTTGCCCTGGGGGTTCCACTCTAGAGCTTGCTTCGGGATATGTGGGATCCCCTTCTCAGTGTATAACCAATCCATGACCACTTCAGGCTCCTAATTTGGAGGTCAAATGCCATTTCCCGGCATCGTTCCCACAGCTGTTCATTGAAAATCCTTTCCGGCCAGAAACTGCCAAGTATTTGATGCAAGCAGCGGTTCACAAAGACGCTGGTCGGTGGCGTGATCTTTTTAGTGACCAGGTTTTACATCCATTTAACAGGAAAGTTGATTGACTGACTGACGTTTGACCGAAACATTTTGAGTTTTACTCTGAGGTCTTTACCTTTTGGAACGCCACACGGGCCGGAGTTGTTCAAAGGCGGCCCAAGCTTTATATATTCTATCAGCAACATCCTTTTCCGCTCCGCAGACTTCGAGACTACACTTCCGAGATATGAGAACATATTGCATCTTATTCGCGTTGATTTTAAGCCCAGCTTTTGCGGCCTCTCGCTGTAGCTCGTCCAGTTTAGCTTGCATGTCGACAAGCTTGTGACTGAGCAGACACAAGTCATCAGCGTAATCTAGGTCATCCAGTTGATCGGATAACCCCCACTATACTGCGTCGCTTGCCGTCGTTTACTATGAGCATTATGCACCCAGGGCGATAATAAATAAAAGAGGCAAGAAAAGACACCCTTGTCTGACTCCGGCGTGAACTGCAATATCTTGAGAGATCAGTCCTTTGTGAGCAATTTGCATGAGTTATTTAAATATAGGGCTTTTAGCAGGTCTCTAATCTTGGGCGAGACTCCGATTTCATCAAGCCGGTACCAAATACTAGGCCAATGCAATGTATCGAAAGCTTTCTCAAAGACGACAAACGTAAATTAATTTCACGCTTCCTTTCGGTTGCTCCTTCGAGTATGATTCGGAGTGAATGTATTTGGTCTACGCAAGAGCGGTTGAAGCGGAATCCAGCCGTGGCCACAAACTGGTCTCATTTAATTCAATTTTGTGATTTATTATTGCATTCCGATTTAGACAAATTCCAATTGGATATATACATATTTTTTTCTATACTAAAAATAAACCTTGGAAACAGTGCCGAGCTAATAACAATCACTCTACCATGTGACCCTCCCCCGACGCGAATGCTGGATCCACCCTTGAAGGTCTCTATACGTCTCATTTTGGGCACAGGTCTCTATATGAATCATGGCTATAACGTAAAAAGTGTAACGAATTGAAGAATTGTAGATTCATAACAAACAAAACTGTATGCCGTTATGGCACACCCGGCAGGTGTAAAAACATCTAAATATCGTTCGAAACTAGACTTATTTCATTCTAATCGTGCCGCATGTTTAAAACCAGCTTAAACAAAGCCAGTTTTTACATTTTATTAGCATTATTGTTAAAATCGAATTGAATTGTTAGTCAAAAATATGAAAAATAAAATGCCTTATATCTCAGCTCCGATATAGTTTAGCTATATGTACTCCATAATAAAGTTTGATCTTCTTGATATGTTCTTTCAAAATAACCAAGTTTGGTGAGTGGCCGCGAAAATTGAAAATGACGCCAACTTTACCCAAACTTTTTTGTTATAGTTGATGGGGGATTTAGAAATCTTCGTTTCATACAAATAGTATCATTTGTGTTAAAAAAAAAAACTATTTTTGAGGAAAATTTTAATCGTCTTCATACATTTTAGGGAAATTTGGGGAGATTTCGTGAAGGCGGGGATTTCGGTAAGGGAAAAACATAAATAGGTATCAGGCAATTCTGACATTACTGTTTGTTTAGTTTATGAGAAAAAAAATCTACGCTAAATTTAAAAGTATTCTTTTATTCAACTCTCTTGCTCTATTTTTAACTCTTGTGTGAGTGTATGAAACAAAAGCAAAAAATGCTCGGGCTATATTTAGATATTTTAGAACTTGCTAATGAGGTGGACATAGCTAAAGAAAGAGCAAGAACCCGTAGGAGAAACGCAATGTTGCGTAGGTCTTTGATCTCAATGCCAGAAGCCATGTTCCGCAAACGCTATCGACTGTCGACGGAACTCTTTGGCAAATTAGTGAAAGAATTAACACCACACATGCCCGCTCCTGTTCGTTCTGATACCATAGATGTGGAAACTAAAATAAGCATTCATGGTACACAAGAAACTTATGTACTTAATTACTATCATGAGCCCAGCTTTCTTAGCTACAACACACCCTAAAAACCTTTATGCCATTTTCAGCTTACTTCGCCCGGTAGTTTGGCTGTGCATTGTCTGTTAGTAACGGAAGAATTTTATGTAATATTGATACCTATTATAAAATTAAATACCTACACCTACTTATTGTTATAATATTGTTTCAGATTTTGATAGCATTGTCTTTTTATGCGACTGGTTCATACCAGACACCAGTGTGTGACTGTACCTAGCGATTGACATTGTTCTATGTATTAATAAATAAGTTAGAATGTTAGTTCTGTGTTAGTTCTATAGAAATAAATGTAACTCGTCATTTGTTCCGCTTTCTTTTTAAGATTTTCGCCCCGGACTGTCGTCGTCAGCCAGCGATGTACTTTTTTATTACGCGTTGTAGAAATATTAAACTGGTGTCAGCTGTTAGTTCTATGATAGGTCTTACTATTCATGTACTTTTATTCAATAAAATCAATAATATTACAAGAATATAAGTTTGAAAAGAAATGTTGTGCTCAGCGATGTATTTCTAAAATTTGTATACATAAAAATACGTAATTAAACCACTGCAAAACATATTCCTTACTAATTTGTTAACAAAACGTAAGAAAGTTCACTTAAATTTAGCTCTTATTTAGCATAAACATAGGGGAGAAAATAGACTGGCAATGATACCTGCTTGGTGATACTTTAACATGGAATACACCAAATATTGCCAACACCACCGCTGTAATTTTTGACTTTGACCTATCATAAACAAATAGACGGCCAGTCCCACTCAAAAATTGTCCGAGGCAAAACTTTGATCAGTCAAAGTATCATCAAGCAAGTTTCATTGCTAGTTAATTTTCGCCCCTATGTATATGCTAAATAAGAGCTAAATTTAAGTGAACTTTCTTATGATATGTTAACAAATGAGGAAGGAATATGTTTCGCAGTGGTTTAATTATTTATTTTATGTATATAACTAGGCAAAACTAAAATATTTAGACTGATCTGTGTCGTGTATAAAAAATAAAAAAAAATAAAATGTGTATTGTTGGGCGGTGTGCGCAGGGGTCTCCAACTATTTGAAGCGAAGACGGGCAATATCCCTGCGCAAAGCGATTATACACGAACAATTACTTTAGAGAGAGCCGGATGTAATGCTCAGGATAGAGCCTCGCACTTTTGAAGTACAAGGACCTCTTGTCTAGTAAGCCTTAGGTCCTGGGAGTCATGGGCAGGGTGATATCATTAATACAATATGGTTGGGATAAAATATAGCATTTTATTCCATAGACACACTTGCCGCTGAGGGCGGGCACATGTTATACTAATACCAAAATCTGATAATTCTTTGCCGCAATTAAAAGTTAAAATTAACATAAACCAAATATAGGGTACCTGGCCAGGTCCGTACACAAACGTCTGTGCGCACTTAGAACGTCGTTCCGTTCACCGTTATGATCAGTTGGGTTCGAGCACTGGCGCTGGTCGCGACATCAAAGAGGCACGGCGCTCCTGCGACGCTCCGTTGTATGCGAGACAGTAGACGCTGGCTGGACCTTCCGAGGTTTGCGCTGAGCCACTATGGGGACATCGGATCGGGGGCGGCGGTGCGGCCTTTGGAAATAAGGTTAGGATCCGTGTGTTGCACTGGGGTCGCCGACGACGGGGCCTGCGCCGTGGCATGCGGTACACTCCAGGAAACGTCAAGTCATATGGCCGGACGGGCACGTGGACCTCAACAGCTCATGTTCCCGGCAACTTCATGGCGGCGAATATCCCCTGTGTCCTTGCGCGTATCGCGGATTTAAAAACTAAAGGTTAAACTATATACCCATGGCGGGGAACCGGGGGCGGCGAAAGCGAAAAAACCCCAAAAAAATTAATAATTGCTCAAGACATGTTACATGTCGTCGTGGCCACCCAGGAAGAGAAAGATCCCTCGCCACTCGATTTGACATTCCGCCTCGTCGCGCTCCATTTTCGCTTAATTCGGACGCACGTCAAACCAACTTTTAAATATTCTTTAAAAGAACTAATGTTTAAATAAGGTATTTATTCGTTGAATATTATAATAATCTAAGTCGACGATATTAAAAGAGAATAATCAAAATTCTACAACAATCCAGCCAAGATTTCTTATTTGTTTATGATAAGAAAGGTTTATTAGGAACTGAGACGGAACGTGTGTCACCAGCTGTCAATGTCAGACGTCCAACTCTGTAGATCTCAGTTGACAGTCTAATCTAATCATGGGAATGTTTTGTTATGAATGTTTAATTTTCGATATAATTCCGTAAGTACACAAAATCGCGTCGAGTTATTGCTACCAATGGTTTCGGCGTGACTCAGAGAACGTTTTGATGTGCGGGTCTCCCTGTCTTCCTATCAAGTATTGTAAAAACAACATATGAAATTTGTGTACCGGTGTTTCACTTTCCAATTCAATTTGTCTGGAAACTAATGGATTTGAATGCCTGCTATTGTGATGCGTCGAGAGCCTATCATGCAGGTAATACGCCACAGGAATAATATCCCAATATATCAACTATTTCACCCAAAATATGATATGCAAGGTTAACCAGTTAGAAGTTCAAAATAATTCTGTAGTTATCACTACAATACCCCCCTTTTCGGCAAAGAGGTTAAGTCGTACTTAGCCGAAACAGCCGGGGTAACCGGAGAAAACATTCACCTATCCTACGGCAATATATTTCTAAATATAAAACTATCAGCTATATATGAAACTAACTCATGCTATTTCATATATTAAACTAAAATGTATGTTCTAGAGTTCTAAAACTAACTCAATTTATGTTGAGTGTCAGGAATACAGCGTCTGGCCAGACCGCTGCAATTCCCCTGCATTAAAAAATCACACTTGGATTTCTAATGAGATAATCGCAAGTAGCATACTAGTAATAAAGAATTATCTAAAGTAATATAGTTCTTACTTATGTATAATAAGAAAAACTATTTGAGATTTAATTAAAATATATGTAATCTAGCATTCCTACATAATTTACTAGTTAGTAATTAAATTGTAAACCTAATAAAGTCTTTAAACTAATGGAGAGATCTCACATACGTAGACATTTAAAATGTATAGCCGTTGGGCTGACATTGTATAAGGAAAAAAACTTATTTTCCTTTTTTTTTCAAAAATTAAGGAGTATTAATCCATATCCTTATGTTTACTCTGGCGCCTAGAGTGTGTAGTTACAAAAGAAATTGGTTTTCATGAAAACGCTTGACAAAAAAATTTTACATGTGAGTCATGTCATATGTGAAAAATGAGGCCTCTGATTGGTTATACCAATCCAAAATAACAAAGTTCAAGATAAGAAAGTTGCTAGCTAGGGGACACACCTTGTGAGACTTTTATTATGTCCTTGACATGATATTTTCCAACTTTACCGGTTTCTATCTCCTGAAGGTCGTAAACAACATCCGAATGCTTCCTGACAACTTTACATCACAAAGCGCGGTGCTAGTTTAGCGGAGAAGAAATGAGCTGAACGACTGGTCATTTGAAGGTATTAACGAATTTGGAATGCCGCCTCTTTTCGGCAACATGCCATCCGTCATTATCTCCCGACCTTTAGCTAACAAAAATGGTGTGTGCCCGGTGGCAACATTAATAATGCTATTCAAAGATAGCTACCACTAAGTAAATCAGAAAAACATTTCAGTACTTTATGTTCTGAAGTGTTTCGACTACGCCTAAAAAATGAATTCTAAGAAAAAATTCATAAAAAATTCTAAGAAAAAAATCTGTGACGTCTGAGTCACCAGAAAATTTTAAATTCCACGACCTCAAATGGTCCTCCTTTAATATGTGAATAACGCGTGCGTCATCTTCCCTAGTCTCCGTTACATAGGTAGTCCTACCCATTGAGTTGGCTTGACATACTAAACCGGGAGCTCCTAGTTGAGACAATGTGGGTTGTAACGCTTTAAGTGTGGAAGGGCCGGGTGGGTGGGTGTCAATTGCACCTCCCCGTGGTCGTGTATTAACAAATGAGGAAGTAGTAGTGGTAGGTGGTTTGTTTTCCTCCCCACTTACTTCATGATATTGCTCTTCCCTTTCGCCGTCCGACATGTTGGCAAGAATGTGAGGTTATATGTGTCAGGGTATGTAATAGATTATAATAATTGATAAATTTCTAAATATATACAGGTTACTCCCTGTCAATAAATATAAATTAGCTCTCAAATTGAGATTAAATAGGAATTATGGCTGAGCACTATGCTTTTTATTCATAGCGAAGCCCAAATAAAATATTAATTATTATATTATTAATTATAATATTTTTTAGTAATATTATAATAATTACTATGAATTGTATTAAATGTATGCTTACAACCCTGTCGCATATGAACCTAACAAACACTAAAGTATAATAACTTTACAGTTAATGATATCACCAAAATTTCAAAATAACAAGTGAGCGAGTTTAAAAAATTTAAAAACTATTTTTTAGAAAAAACTGCCACTCTCACAGGACTCAAAGGCTCAAAAATATATTAGTTCGGGCGCCATTGTCGTGTATAAAAAATAAAAAAAATAAAAAGTGTATTGTTGGGCGGTGTGCGCAGGGGTCTCCAACTATTTGAAGCGAAGACGGGCAATATCCCTGCGCAAAGCGATTATACACGAACAATTACTTTAGAGAGAGCCGGATGTAATGCTCAGGATAGAGCCTCGCACTTTTGAAGTACAAGGACCTCTTGTCTAGTAAGCCTTAGGTCCTGGGAGTCATGGGCAGGGTGATATCATTAATACAATATGGTTGGGATAAAATATAGCATTTTATTCCATAGACACACTTGCCGCTGAGGGCGGGCACATGTTATACTAATACCAAAATCTGATAATTCTTTGCCGCAATTAAAAGTTAAAATTAACATAAACCAAATATAGGGTACCTGGCCAGGTCCGTACACAAACGTCTGTGCGCACTTAGAACGTCGTTCCGTTCACCGTTATGATCAGTTGGGTTCGAGCACTGGCGCTGGTCGCGACATCAAAGAGGCACGGCGCTCCTGCGACGCTCCGTTGTATGCGAGACAGTAGACGCTGGCTGGACCTTCCGAGGTTTGCGCTGAGCCACTATGGGGACATCGGATCGGGGGCGGCGGTGCGGCCTTTGGAAATAAGGTTAGGATCCGTGTGTTGCACTGGGGTCGCCGACGACGGGGCCTGCGCCGTGGCATGCGGTACACTCCAGGAAACGTCAAGTCATATGGCCGGACGGGCACGTGGACCTCAACAGCTCATGTTCCCGGCAACTTCATGGCGGCGAATATCCCCTGTGTCCTTGCGCGTATCGCGGATTTAAAAACTAAAGGTTAAACTATATACCCATGGCGGGGAACCGGGGGCGGCGAAAGCGAAAAAACCCCAAAAAAATTAATAATTGCTCAAGACATGTTACATGTCGTCGTGGCCACCCAGGAAGAGAAAGATCCCTCGCCACTCGATTTGACATTCCGCCTCGTCGCGCTCCATTTTCGCTTAATTCGGACGCACGTCAAACCAACTTTTAAATATTCTTTAAAAGAACTAATGTTTAAATAAGGTATTTATTCGTTGAATATTATAATAATCTAAGTCGACGATATTAAAAGAGAATAATCAAAATTCTACAACAATCCAGCCAAGATTTCTTATTTGTTTATGATAAGAAAGGTTTATTAGGAACTGAGACGGAACGTGTGTCACCAGCTGTCAATGTCAGACGTCCAACTCTGTAGATCTCAGTTGACAGTCTAATCTAATCATGGGAATGTTTTGTTATGAATGTTTAATTTTCGATATAATTCCGTAAGTACACAAAATCGCGTCGAGTTATTGCTACCAATGGTTTCGGCGTGACTCAGAGAACGTTTTGATGTGCGGGTCTCCCTGTCTTCCTATCAAGTATTGTAAAAACAACATATGAAATTTGTGTACCGGTGTTTCACTTTCCAATTCAATTTGTCTGGAAACTAATGGATTTGAATGCCTGCTATTGTGATGCGTCGAGAGCCTATCATGCAGGTAATACGCCACAGGAATAATATCCCAATATATCAACTATTTCACCCAAAATATGATATGCAAGGTTAACCAGTTAGAAGTTCAAAATAATTCTGTAGTTATCACTACATCTGATAATAAAGAACTATGGCATAAAGTCTAATTTGGTTATATTTTTTACAAATTTTACAAGAGTACAACATTTCTTTTCGAACTTTTATTCTTGTAATATTATAGATTTTATTGAATAAAAGTACATAAATAGTGAGACCTTTCATAGAACTAACGGCTGACACCAGTTTTATATTTCTACAACGCGTAATAAAAAAGTACATCGCTGGCTGACGACGACAGTTCGGGGCGAAAATCTTAAAAAAAAAGACAGAACAAATGACGAGTTACATTTATTTATGTAGAACTAACACAGAACTAACATTCTAACATATTGATTAATACATAGAACAATGTCAATCGCTAGGTACAGTCACACGACACCAGTTGGAGATAGCAAGTACCATGCTGTTTCTCAAGCCACTGTCAGCAAAGCTGTGAAAGAAGTTACAGCGGCGCTCAATAAACCTCAGGTCCTGAATGGACATGTGGCTTTTCCATTCAGACGAAGTGATAGGGAGAATGTAAAAAGACGGTGAGAAAATAAGTTACACATGTTAATTTTTTCCATAGTGCATGCCCCCCTTTTATTGTCCTCTCATAATTTTTTATTTAATTTTCAGTTTCTACAGGGCTACAAGGTTGCCAGAAGTTCTTGGCTGTATTGATGGCACACATGTTGCCATTGTAACTCCATCAATTCATGAGGAGCGCTTTATAAACAGAAAGGGATATCATTCCCTGAATGTTTTATTAGTAAGTAAAACAGTAATATAAAATAGAAGCAGTAGTACTTTCAATTTATATTTAAGTATAAAATATCTAAAGTCATGTAAAAGTTAAATACACAAATAATTTTATTTTTTAGATGTGCGACTATGATTTTAATATCATGAGTGTGGACTCCAGCTATCCAGGGTCAACACACGATAGCAAAGTATGGGAAGGCAACCCGTTGAAAAATTATATTGAGAGGCTGTATGAGGTGGAGCAGGAAAAATAAACATTTTCCTGGTCCACCTCATACAGCCTCTCAATATAATCTTAGGTTAGTAGTCAGACTTTTCTTTATGTTGTTTTTAGAATGTTTTAGCCAGATAAAATGAATTCTACAATATTTTGTTGTTCTAGGTGATTCGGGATATCCCCTAAGAGCGACCTTAATGACACCTATACTGAATGCCAGCAAGGGTCTCCAGAGGCCTATTGTACAGATCTTCACGTGTCTGCACGGTCTGTGGTAGAGCGTTGCATAGGATTGTTAAAGGCTCGGTTTAGGTAGATATTTCAGTTCAATTGATACTTTTTAACATGGCATGAATTAGGTACATATATTAGATACGAGTGCTTCATCCCACCTTCGCATGGGTGGAATAAGTGAATATGTTATCATAGCCAATGAATAAGTTATCATGCCAGAGATAGGTCATTACATCACTAGTTATGTGTACCTTTCAAACTTAAGTTAACTGTTCCATCAATAGCATTGTGTGTCTCAGAGATAATGTAGCATTCTAATAGTAAAAGAGATTTTAAAATCAGTCCAGTAGTTTTCGAGTTCTGTACTTACATTTTATGCAAATAAATATATTGATTGATCTTATTCAAAAGGTGTCTTCTGGTCGACCGAAGACTGCATTATACGCCAACGGTAGCAGCAAGAATAACTAATGCCTGCTGCGTCCTCCATAACACTGCGCATGCCGCTGGTATCGAATTTGAGCCACTCACGGAGCAGGAACTCCGCCTACTGCGCGAACTCACTGCGCGTGCGTCCTTCAGTGCCCCGCGCCCGCAGGACGCAGCGACCCGCGCCTCGCCTGCGCGCCAGCTACGCGCCGGCCGAGAGCTGAGCGATGCAACAGTACAACAGCGAGGGCGCCAAAGAAACATTCTCCCAGCCTAATAAGTCTAAAGTGAGTGTTGCTGTTACATCATTCATTTTGATTATTAATATTACGGAATTTAATGGAAATTTATAGTGCAAGCTATTAATTTTTCAAGTGCAAGCTATTAATTTTGAAGCTAAGCATATTTGCTATAATGCATAATCGAAGTTGAGGGCGATTGCCGTAATTTATATTAGTCATGGAAGTAATAAGTACTTTGTACAAAGTGCTTATTACTTCCATGACATTAGTATCAACGATTTTGACGAACCATCGGTAAATGTTTCGTTAAATGTTTGGATTCGACTTCGCTGATGTCAAAAGTGCTATCGCGGTATTTTTTCTGAACGATTTAATCATTGACGTTACTCAAACGTTACCAAAAGTAAATCCAAACCCGAATGTTTAGGGCTTACAACGAGTATTAATAATACTAGGCGTTACTTTTATAATCGATGCTCGATTGTACGTATTTGAAGTGTCAGCACTATTTGAAACATCAAATGTCAATGTGGCATGTTTTGAAAAAAGGAGGGTATTGT
>CM031574.1:6077323-6249352 GCA_018467065.1 Ephestia elutella | reverse complement strand
TTCAATAGGAATAAACCTAAAACTGTTGAAACTTAAAGACTTAAATTTCGATTTTCAACTGTTTTTTTGTTTAGTTAGGTAGGTACCTATACTTTAGTGTTATTCTGTCTTTCTGTGATAAAAGTAAGTAAGTTACGTCTTTTTTAAAAAACCATGGTGGACCGACGCCGTGTCACCACAGTGCGGCAGCTTGAACTGCAGGTTGAGTTTGCCGAGGCCAATAGAGATTTGGCCCTCGGCAGATTAAGATCGAAGGAGGCGCGAGTTCTCTCAAACCGCCTTTGGCTCGAATGTTCTAATAATTTAAACAGTGAGGGTCCAGCAAGATCCGCTAAAGAGTGGTTCAAAGTAAGTACCACACCTTTGTAAGCGTAACTACTTACCTATCGTACGTAAGTATACGAGTGCACATTCTGTTGAAGCAGTGATTCCCCTTCAACCCTGATGGATTCTGATCTTGTAGGAGTCTTAGTCCACTTAACTTTTTCTTTTTATTTGGGACTATTTTATTGTTTGGCACATAGCAATGCATTATAACTATTATCACGTGGTTTCTGGTGGCAACACGTTGCATCGCGTTGCGTTTTAATAATGTGTTTCCGCTCTCACAGATTCTCTCGTGTACGGTGACACCACAGAAATATTTTTTTCTCCTATACGAAAGAGTATAAATCACAGAAATATTTTTTAACAATAGTCTGTGGGTGAGGTGAGACCATAGAGCAATGCAGATAAAGTCGTGACATTAATGTTTGAGGAACTAGCATTAGAGCCTGTCCGCACTGCGGAATATTCCGCACGCGAAAAAATCCGCAGATTCTGTGGCATATGGAATAGTATGGGAGTGTCCGCACATGCGGTGAAAATTCCGCAAAATGTTGCAAAATTCACCGCGCACAACCGCGGTTGCGGATTATTTCCGCGAGAAATTCTGTGGAGTTTGAAGCATGTATGGTTGTTTCCACACTGCAGTTTCTTTCCGCATATTTCAGTCGTGCACCGGCGGCGCTTTGTGCAGCATGTCACGATCCCAGTCTCTTATCAAACACTGGTTGGTTAGAGTGCACTACATAATGTTTCGAGGGAAGTGAGGCAGGTAACGGAAGCCTTAAATAAAATAATCACCAAACACATATCAAATGACCTATGGAACTTAATGACAGAAATACCATCAAGGCAAAGTGAGTAAATATTCAGTAAAATTATTTGATGATATTTTTCCTGTAAAAGGATATTCTGTAACCTTATTTGTACCTATTTATCTTCTACATTTTATCACCAGTTCCATATTCCCGGAGTGCTTGGATGCGTTGACGGAACGCAGGTGGCAATTTTATGGCCTGAAATACATGAAGAAAGATATTATAAAAGAAAGGGGTACCATTCCCTTAATGTTGTGATTGTAAGTTCATTCTAAAATATACATAGTTATTTGCATATTCATAACTTATTAGACCTTCCCGGCCACGTGTGGATGTCCATGCTGCCTGCACGCGAAAGCCAGTTTTGCTTGAAAAAAATTTAAAATTTTTTGAAAAAAATTTTTTTTTTCAAAAAAACTAAAGAATGAATGATGGAAAATGTAATACGGACGAAATGACCCTTGTGCCCTGGAGTTTGGGACGGCCGCTAGTATGGGATGCCACATGTGTAGATACCTTGGCGCTGTCCCACCTCCAGGCTACGGGGTCCAAGGCCGGCGCTGCAGCGGCTGCCGAAAGCCTCAAACGGCGCAAATATCCAGGAATCGGTGGTGATTTCTACATTTTTGAGCCGTTTGGGGTTGAGACATTAGGGCCGTGGGGCCCATCAACTATATGACGCCATCTCCCAAAAATTAATTGAGGTTTCTCGTGACCAGAGGGCTGGTATTTATCTCGCACAGAGTATTTATCTCGCATTGCCATTAAACGTGGCAATGCTGCCAGCCTTCTGGACACTTTACCTCAGGGCAACGAGCTGTCGGGGCTGGCATTTTTGTAAATATATTTAATTTTAGTTTTAGCTTTTTTTGTTCATAAAATTGGTTGTTGAAATAAAGTTTTGTCCAAAAAAAAATACTGAAAAAATTTGACTACCCGTTATAGATTTACGATTCAGATTTAAACATCTTGTGTATGGATGGAAGCAACCGTGAGTCCGCACATGATTCATCATTACAAAAATCAATTTCTTCAAAATCTCTTCACGAAAAAGATTGGAGTATCGCTTATGTATATTACGGTATTTATTTGTAAGACACCTTATATTAAAAAAAAAATCTGTGAAAGACACAAATAAAATACCTTCACGGATTCCCTCGTGTAGTCACCACGAAAATATTTTTTTTCCCCTATAAGAAAGAGTATAAATCACAGAAATATTTTTTTATAGGAGGTATAAATACTCAAGTCTGTGGGTGAGGTGAGACCATAGAGCAATGTTGCTCGAAGGCACAAATAAAAAAATATTTCTGTGCTCGAAGGGTGAGACCCAGATAAAGTCGTGACATTAATGTTTGAGAAACAAACATTAGAGCCTGTCCGCACTGCGGAATACTCCGCACGCGAAAAAATCCGCATTCTGTGGCATATAGAATATAGAGTATGGGAGAGTCCGCACATGCGGTGAAAATTCTGCAAAATGTTGCAAAATTCATCGCGCACAACCGCGGTTGCGGATTATTTCCGCGAGAAATTCTGAGCATGTATGGTTGTTTCCACACTGCAGTTTCTTTCCGCATTTTTCAGTCGTGCACCAGCGGCGCTTTGTGCAGCATGTCACGATCCCAGTCTCTTATCAAACACTGGTTGGTTAGAGTGCACTACATAATGTTTCGAGGGAAGTGAGGCAGGTAACGGAAGCCTTAAATAAAATAATCACCAAACACCATATATCTCGATGCCAAATACATATCAAATGACCTATGGAACTTAATGACAGAAATGCCATCAGGCAAAGTGAGTAAGTATTCAGTAAAATTAACTGATATTATTTTTCCTGTAAAAGGATATTCTGTAACCTTTTTTGTACCTCTTCTACATCTTCTACTTCTAGATTTTATCACCAGTTCCATATTCCCGGAGTGCTTGGATGCGTTGACGGAACGCATGTGGCAATTTTATGGCCTGAAATACAAGAAGAAAGATATTATAATAGAAAGGGGTACCATTTCCTTAATGTTGTGATTGTAAGTTCATTCTAAATATACTATATCATATACTGATATTTGCATATTTATAACTAATTAGACCTTCCCGTCCACGTGTGGAAGTCCATGCTGCCTGCACGCTAAAGCCAGTTTTGCTTGAAGCAAAATCCATAATAATCGTGTTTAATATTTTTTTTTTCAAAAAAACTAAAGAATGAATGACGGCAAATGTAATACAGACGGAATGATCCTTGTGCCCTGGAGGTTGGGGCGGCCCCTAGTATGTGATGCCACATGTGTCAACAACACACAACCTTGGCGCTGTCCCACCTCCCGGCTACGGTGTCCAAGGCCGGCGCTGCAGCGGCTGCTGCCGAAAGCCTCAAACGGCGTAAATATGCAGGAATCGGTGATTTATACATTTTTGAGCCGTTTGGGGTTGAGACATTAGGGCCGTGGGGACCTTCAGACCACAAACTATATGACGCCATCTCCCAAAAATTAATTGAGGTTTCTCGTGACGAGAGGGCTGGTACTTATCTCGCACAGAGATTAAGCATTTCCATCCAACGTGGCAATGCTGCCAGCCTTCTGGATACTTTACCTCAGCGCAACGAACTGTCGGGGCTGGCATTTTTGTAAATATATTTAATTTCCAATATATTTTTATTCTTTATGTTTTATGAAGAGTGTTGATTATAGTTTGGTAGGATACGCTGATGCCGATTGGGGCAATGACGTAAATGACCGAAATTCCTATACAGGGTTTGTCATAAAACTGGGGAATAGTACAATCAACTGGGAATCTCGTAAACAGAGATGCGTTGCTTTGTCTAGTACCGAAGCCGAATATTTGGCAATAGGTGACATATGTAACGACTTGTTCTTTATTAAGAACTTGTCATCAGAGCTTATATCAGAGGAGGTTTCCTGTACTGTATATAATGATAACCAGAGCGCTCAAAAGCTTCTGGAATGTAAAGAGTTTTGTCATAAGAGGACTAAATACATTGACATAAGATTTCATTTTGTGAAAGATTTAATTATGTCTAAGTCTATTTTTGTTAAGTATTTATCAACTGACAAAATGATTGCTAATGTTTTGACCAAACCTTTGTGTATAATTAAGCACTATTGTTTCATTAATGATATGAATATGTTGACACCTGATGTTTCTACATATAAGTAGACTCAAATTTTTCTGTTTGTGTTGTCGAATAATTTTTGATATATTTACAAATTTAATTGTATTAAAATTTTGTAATTATTATTATTCGACATAATGTTATAAGGTATAAGGGGAAGTGTCGAGCTTTATATGCTTATTTATATGGTAACCCTATTTAATGAATGGTATACCTTAAACATGTTTTTGATGAATGACAACACTGTATGTTTTTGACATTAGCTACCTTTGTTAGCTACTTCCTTCTTCCTCGGGTATATATTTATATATATTGTCATGGCCGGACGATATAAAATTCATCCTGTTAATTGTATCTGGCGCTAAAGAAACATTCTCCCAGCCTAATAAGTCTAAAGTGAGTGTTGCTGTTACATCATTCATTTTGATTATTAATATTACGGAATATAGAGTTAAATGGAAATTTATAGTGCAAGCTATTAATTTTTCAAGTGCAAACTGTTAATTTTGAAGCTAAGCATATTTGCTATAATGCATAATCGAAGTTGAGGGCGATTGCCGTAATTTACATTAGTATCAACGATTTTGACGAACCATCGGTAAATGTTTCGTTAAATGTTTGGATTCGACTTCGCTGATGTCAAAAGTGCTATCGCGGTATTTTTTCTGACCGATTAAATCATTGACGTTACTCAAACGTAACCAAAAGTAAATCCAAACCCATGGAAGTAATAAGTACTTTGTACAACGTACTTACTACTTCTATGTCCAAACCCGAATGTGTAGGGCTTACAACGAGTATTAAAAATACTAGGCGTTACTTTTATAATCGATGCTCGATTGGACGTATTTGAAGTGTCAGCACTATTTGAAACATCAAATGTCAATGTGGCATGTTTTGAAAAAAGGAGGGAATAAACCTAAAACTGTTGAAACTTAAAGACTTAAATTTCGATTTTCAACTTTTTTTTTGCTTAGTTAGATAGGTACCTATACTTTAACCATTTCAAGAAGGAAGAGCTTATTTTGGTAAGTAAGTGTGTTATTCTGTCTTTCTGTGATAAATGTAAGTAATATGTTGGTTGATAATGCAGCTAAGTAGTTACGTCTTTTTTCAGAAACCATGGTGGACCGACGCCGTGTCACCACAGTGCGGCAGCTTGAACTGCTGGTTGAGTTTGCCGAGGCCAATAGAGATTTGGCCCTCGGCAGATTAAGATCGAAGGAGGCGCGAGTTCTCTCAAACCACCTTTGGCTCGAATGTTCTAATAATTTTAACAGTGAGGGTCCAGCAAGATCCGCTAAAGAGTGGTCCAAAGTAAGTACCACACCTTTGTAAGCGTAACTACTTACCTATCGTACGTAAGTATACGAGTGCACATTCTGTTGAGGCAGTGATTCTCCTTCAACCCTGATGGATTCTGATCTTGTAGGAGTCTTAGTCCACTTAACTTTTTCTTTTTATTTGGGACTATTTTATTGTTTGGCACATAGCATTGCATTATAACTATTATCACGTGGATTCTGGTGGCAACACGTTGCATCGCTTTGTGTAATGTGTTTCCGCCCTCACGGATTCTCTCGTGTACGGTGACACCACAGAAATATTTTTTTCTCCTATAAGAAAGAGTATAAATCACAGAAATATTTTTTTATAGGAGGTATAAATACTCAAGTCTGTGGGTGAGGTGAGACCATAGACCAATGTTGCTCGAAGGCACAAATAAAAAATTATTTCTGTGCTCGAAAGGTGAGACCCAGATAAAGTCGTGACATTAATGTTTGAGGAACTAGCATTAGAGCCTGTCCGCACTGCGGAATATTCCGCACGCGAAAAAATCCGCAAATTCTGTGGCATATGGAATAGGAGTGCGTTCCCCTAGCAAAAAAGTACTGAATATTAAAACGTGATGTTACTAAATAATTAGAGTATGACGTCGTGTAAATGTTTATATAAGTTTCAAATTTGTGTATCAATTACTTTTTGAGATTTTAATTACGAACAGTTTCTGCCAGGATGACATTTAGAACATTCCCCCAGCAAAAAAAGTTCTCGAATCGAAATGAAAGTAAGTACAATAATTAGAGTGTCGTGAAAGGTAAATGTTTATGAATAAATAAAATTTGTGTATCGAAAGACTTGGGAGAAATTCAAAATTCTGCTGGGGGAACGTTTGGCTGGATGCTGGATCTCCTAAATGGCATGGGGTAGAGATATGACTTTTTTTACACAAGTTGTTATTCATTTGTGTATAATGTTTGTAAAAACAGAAATTTAAAAAATATTACCGTTCAAGAGCTAAAAATAAAAACGTGAATTTAGGTATTTTGGCGCTTGTACTATAAATATGGGCCCTAGAGACTAATTGGTGACGTGAGTTTGTACTTTGAAGTTGCTTTCAATGTCTATGTAAGTATCAACATAGTATCATAAGTATTTAATAAGTTATGAGAAAAAATGCAATGATTCGGCCGCCATGAATTTCGACAGTCCATTAGACGAGTTGGTCTTTTATTTACGGAATTCACATGTTTTGCATTAATTGCTAAATATAGTTAACTATCCATTCATCAAAAATCAGATCAATATATGTAGTAGTTTAAGAAATATAATTATAAATCCAAGCCAAGGTGAAATAGCATGATAAGCCGACCAAATTCGAGAATCTAGCAAAAAGCGGCCGTACAGTATATATTACCAACCATCCGAAATGTGCAGTATTATAAACGTAATTTAGTACAGGCCCGTACACAACTGAACTAATATAATTTTCAATGAAGAGTTTTTGTCCAGGATTTCAAGATTTTTTATTGTTAACTTATTTATATATATATTTTGCGTTTAGTTACAATACAATATTAATTGAAAAACTCTGCGCTCGTTCTATCTTAGGTACCTAGTATAGGACCGATTCCTACTGGAATGGCTGCGGCGCGGCAATCACTTTCACTATGATAGAATTATAAACCTTATATTTCTACCCCATACGTACATAACTTATATAACCGCGCTATTGTAGTGCCTCCGGTATGTTTGAAGAGGCTGGTATAGATTGTTTTGCTACGATCATGCGCCACCTTTTTTGCTCAGGAGAGTGCGCGGTACCAACAGCATCCTAAAGATGATAGGTACGAGGTGGGACTGCCCGCACTTGGCTCACTGCCAGAGCTTACATGCTCCGTGCAGAAATATATTATAATAAAATAGTTTGTAGGGTGTAATATTAACATATTTAAGTTAATTTAATAATGTAAGATATGAGTGTAATCACTTGAAATAAAGATATACATATTATGTTGGTACGTTTTTCAGAGCCACACGGGTCCATTGGGACCCGGTCCAATGAGGCGTTCATGGGGCCAAAGCCGACATGAAGAGGCCTTTTTGTACCTTTTTATCTAAAAGTGAGATGGCTGCATCTGCGGAGATCTGCCCCTTAATGTACCATAGATATGATATATGTGATATACTAACCTAATTTGAAGAAATAAGATGTTTTTTTAGGTATGCTAACATTTGAGCACGCATCTGTACACTGAAAAAAGAGGTAATACACTATCAATTTCAGTAAACCACTTCAATATACTGCACGGTCGCTTTTTGGTAGACTCTCGAATTTGGTCGGCTTATCATGGTATTTCACCTTGGCTTGGATTTATAATTATATTTCTTGAACTACTGCATATATTGATCTGATTTTTGGAGAATGGATAGTTAACTATATTTAGCAATTAATGCAAAACATGTGAATTCCGTAAATAAAAGACCAACTCGTCTAATGGACTGTCGAAATTCATGGCGGCCGAATCATTGCATTTTTTCTCATAACTTATTAAATACTTATGATACTATGTTGATACTTACATGGACATTGAAAACAACTTCAAGGTACAAACTCACGTCACCAATTAGTCTCTAGGGCCTATATTTATAGTACAAGCGCCAAAATACCTAAATTCACGTTTTTATTTTTAGCTCCTGAACGGTAATATTTTTTAAATTTCTATTTTTACAAACATTATACACAAATTAATAACAACTTGTGTAAAAAAAGTCATATCTCTACCCCATGCCATTTAGGAGATCCAGCATCCAGCCAAACGTTCTCCCAGCAGAATTTTGAATTTCTCCTAAGTCTTTCGATACACAAATTTTATTTATTCATAAACATTTACCTTTCACGACACTCTAATTATTGTACTTACTTTCATTTCGATCCGAGAACTTTTTTTGCTGGGGGAATGTTCTAAATGTCATCCTGGCAGAATCTGTTTGTAATTAAAATCTCAAAAACTAATTGATGCACAAATTTGAAACTTTTATAAACATTTACACGACGTCATACTCTAATTATTTAGTAACATCACGTTTTGATATTCAGTAGTGTTTTGCTAGGGGAACGCACTCATGGAATAGTATGGGAGTGTCCACATGCGGTGAAAATTCCGCATAATGTTGCAAAATTCACCGCGCACAACCGCGGTTATGGATTATTTTCGCGAGAAATTCTGTGGAGTTTGAAGCATGTATGGTTGTTTCCACACTGCAGTTTCTTTCCGCATATTTCAGTCGTGCACCGGCGGCGCTTTGTGCAGCATGTCACGATCCCAGTCTCTTATCAAACACTGGTTGGTTAGAGTGCACTACATAATGTTTCGAGGGAAGTGAGGCAGGTAACGGAAGCCTTAAATAAAATAATCACCAAACACATATCAAATGACCTATGGAACTTAATGACAGAAATGCCATCAAGGCAAAGTGAGTAAATATTCAGTAAAATTATTTGATGATATTTTTCCTGTAAAAGGATATTCTGTAACCTTATTTGTACCTCTTCTACTTCTAGATTTTATCACCAGTTCCATATTCCCGGAGTGCTTGGATGCGTTGACGGAACGCATGTGGCAATTTTATGGCCTGAAATACAAGAAGAAAAACATTATAATAGAAAGGGGTACCATTCCCTTAATGTTGTGATTGTAAGTTCATTCTAAATATACTATATCATATATATAACTAACTATATATATAGATATATATATATATATAGTTAGTTATATATATTAGTTAGCTATAGATATTTGCATATTTATAACTAACTAGCTTTTGCCCGCGGCTTCGCCCGCGTGAATTTCCCACGGGAACAGTGCTTTTTCCCGGGATAAAACGTAGCCTATGTGCTATTCCAGGTCATTATCTACCTCTGTACCAAATTTCATCGAAATCCGTCCAGTAGATTTTGCGTGATTGAGTAACAAACATCCTCACAAACTCACAAACTCACAAATTCACAAACTCACAAACTCACATCCAAACATTCGCATTTATAATATTAGTATGGAAGTATGGATTAGACCTTCCCGTCCACGTGTGGAAGTCCATGCTGCCTGCACGCTAAAGCCAGTTTTGCTTGAAGCAAAATGCATAATAATCGTGTTTAATATTTTTTTTTTTTTCAAAAAAAACTAAAGAATGAATGACGGCAAATGTAATACAGACGGAATGACCCTTGTGCCCTGGAGGTTGGGACGGCCCCTAGTATGGGATGCCACATGTGTAGATACCTTGGCGCTGTCCCACCTCCAAGCTACGGGGTCCAAGGCCGGCGCTGCAGCGGCTGCTGCCGAAAGCCTCAAACGGCGTAAATATGCAGGAATCGGTGATTTATACATTTTTGAGCCGTTTGGGGTTGAGACATTAGGGCCGTGGGGACCTTCAGACCACAAACTATATGACGCCATCTCCCAAAAATTAATTGAGGTTTCTCGTGACCAGAGGGCTGGTATTTATCTCGCACAGAGTATTTATCTCGCATTGCCATCAAACGTGGCAATGCTGCCAGCCTTCTGGACACTTTACCTCAGGGCAACGAACTGTCGGGGCTGGCATTTTTGTAAATATATTTAATTTCCAATCCAATAAAAAAAATACTGAAAAAAAAACTAGACTTCCCGTTATAGATTTGCGATTTAGAATTAAACATCTTGTGTATGGATGCAAGCAACCTCGGATGCGCACATGATTCATCTATCCTAATATTTTAAAAGACACAAATAAAATACCTTCTTGAGTACGGTGAGACCACAGAAATATATTTATTTAATAGGAGGTATGGGACCCAGATGAAGTCGTGACGTGTCGTGACATAAATGTAGAAGGAACCAACATTAGTCAGTCGCGTTCGCGCACCGGTCAAGGGCGGAAGCGTTTTGTGTTGTGACAGCATCGCAATAATAGTAATATCGATAAAATGACGGACATTGTGAAGTGTAATAACTGCAACATAGTGATAGCCGAAAAGCTGGCATAAATACAAAATTGTATGTCGGTCGTGGATGAAGTATCCCTAGTGCAGATTTGCAGCGCGACGTATACCAGTGCCGAAATCAAGAAATCGAAAACGTTACTTTTTGAATCTGTGGCGACGGATCTCCGTAATATCGCTAGCAAACGAGCGAGAACAACATTGGCCATTTGAGGAGAAAAAATAACGATTTGAGCCACAGTCAGTTTTTTCAAAAAACCTCACTCACACCGAGACGTTAAAAACACAAACCAATTTATATTTTACTAAACGGCAACTTGACAAATTCTAAAACCACTGAGAACACAGGACAATAAATAACAACCACATCTGCTTTCGACTTTGTTCCACTAAGTTTTTAGCCTACAAAGAGAGACAAAAATTTGGAGACTGTAGATGCACAGCTTAATAAAGAACAATTTAATAGAACAAGTTAATGAAATCAAACTCCTGGGGCTCGGGCCTGTGGCGGCGCTCCGAGCGACCGCTAGCAAACGAACGAGAACAACCTTGGCCCTTTGAGGAGCGAAAATAACGATTTGAGGCACAGTCAGTTTTTCAAGAAAACCTCACACCCAGACGTTTAAAACACAAACCAATTTATCCATACTAATATTATAAATGCGAAAGTTTGGATGTGAGTTTGTGAGTTTGTGAATTTGTGAGTTTGTGAGGATGTTTGTTACTCAATCACGCAAAATCTACTGGACGGATTTCGATGAAATTTGGTACAGAGGTAGATAATGACCTGGAATAGCACATAGGCTACTTTTTATCCCGGGAAAAAGCACTGTTCCCGTGGGAAATTCACGCGGGCGAAGCCGCGGGCAAAAGCTAGTATTTTATAAAACAGCAATGTGGCAAATTCTAAAACCACTGAGAACACATGACAATAAATATCAACCACATCTGCTTTCGACTTTGTTCCACTAAGTTTTTAGCCTACAAAGATAGACAAAAATTTGGAGACTGTAGATGCACAGCTTAATAAAGAACAATTTAATAGAACAAGTTAATGAGATCAAACTCCTGGGGCTCTTAATGGACAGGAGACTCAACTTCAACAAACATGTCTTCAAGAAATCGGCAGACATATACAAGCAACTTGCGTGCGCAGCTAAGGTATCCTGGAGATTGAATGGGGAAATCATAAGGACAATATACGTCGCAGTGATAGAGCCTATTACAACCTACGCGGCATGCACCTGAGCAAAAGTGTCTAAACTCGAAATGAATAAAAAAAAGGCTTTGCGCAGAAAATATGCAAAGCCTACAGGACAATGTCGCTAACATCAGCTCTAGTCCTATCGGGAACATTGCCATTAGACCTACGCATCCAAGAAGTAGCAGCACTCTACGAAGCAAAGAAAGGTATGACAGGCCACTATTTCCCACCTGGTCGTAATCTCGAGGAAGAAGTCAAGAACCTAGAGCTCCCACATCCGGCTACTCAAATAACGGTATAGTATGAACTCCTCGAGGACATGACCACAAAACCACAAGAAACTTGCCATAACTCCGGCCCACAAGTCTACACTGATTGCAGTAAAATAGAAGGACGAGTCGGAGCAGTCACATGGTGGGAAGAAGGCAGGAAGACCAGTAGTGAGACCTTCAGCCTAGACCCGACTTGTACGGTCTTCCAATCGCCCTGTGCAACTTTACGCGTTGCAAAGGGCGGTACTGAAAGCGAAAAGAAACAAGAGGGAGACAGTAAATGTCTTGAGTGATTCTAGATCATCACTCAAACTGTTGCAAAACCCAAAGCTCCTGCACCCTCTGGCCAAAGCAATCAAGGAGAATATATTGGAGATCAGACAGGAAGGGCGGAGTGTAAGACTCTTCTGGCTAAGAGCACATGTGAACAGATTATGCATATCTAGCCAAAATTGCTTGCAAAAAAATTCCTTACGAAGTCGAGTATCTTTATCATCATTTCTTCAAAGACATAGAGACAGCATTGCCCTTTTACAAGTCTATCAGGCCCGGAAAAAAAGCAGGTGACCCGAAAGTAACTCATTTAAGGGCTCTAAAATATGTACCTGAAGGAAAGATTGTTTACAAATTAAGACATGCAGACACTGTTTGGGAAGAGTTCCCAATCAGGATGAAAAAAATATGTGCTATTCCGTGGAATAACATTCCACAATTATACTTTTCAAGACAGAAAATAAAGAAAGAAAAATACTTACACCTTCAAGAATAAAAAAATACTATGGAAAAAGACTATCACAAATTTTATGACGATTTACCCCACTTTTAAAATTGCTCATGAGAACATTCCATTTTCCTTTTTGTTAAGATTTGTATTTTATTGACTTTGTTGATTTTTTGTATTTTTAAAATATTTCGATAAGATACTATAGAACTTAGCTTATAAAACTTTTGAGACTGATTTTGTGCCATAACTATACTCGTAGTTAATTCACTATAAAAGATCCAAAGACTTAATAAAGATCTATTTGTTTTTTAGTTTACTTTTAAAAGAATTGTTAATACCTAATTGTTATACGTAAGTTTAAAATTTTGCCTTAGATAAGCAATACTAAGAGTAAATTTTGTAAACATTTTAATTATTACGATTGTGATACATAGTGTTGCATTATATGAATAAAAAAGTTTATTTTTATAATAATAACTATGACTTTTATTACATTAAAAGTACTTTTATGTTGTAACATAGGTTATTAATACAAAAATAAAAAGTTCTAACTCCACTTTCATTTCATAACTCCATACAAGGTATAATAATGCAAAAAAGAAAAATTCGTAAGTCCGTTTTCTTTATAACCTAGTTTGCAAAAATAATAATTAATTATAAAATTAAATTCTTTAATCATTTTTATTACTAGATTGATTATTGCACTTAAGTATTCTATGTGCATAGTTAAAATAAACGGTTTTTACGCGCTCCTGTAAAGTTCATTCAAACGGAGTTACGCATTTTGATAATTAGGCCGACGGTATGTATACTTAAATGATAATGATACATTTATGGGGCAGTGTTAAACATAGGACTAATGCGTGTAAATGCATCATTGATTATTTTATGTTTGCAACTGATTATTTTATGTTTGCAACACTTGTTGTACTTGACATGTATATCCGATGAACTGTCATCGTTCTCTTCCTTGTTAGACATTAGCTCGTCCCGGTTATGTACTTCACTATACTTGTTTTATATCAAATATTAAGTCAGTAATCTGTTTAATTTTTATGTGCATTATCAGTGCAATAATACAAGAAACCGTTATCAAGACTATTCATCCTTTTATTTTTCTTCTTAACCGAAGTACCAACCTCTACCGCCTACTCTCATTCATGTCCGTCATGTCATGATTTCAATAGGAATAAACCTAAAACTGTTGAAACTTAAAGACTTAAATTTCGATTTTCAACTGTTTTTTTGTTTAGTTAGGTAGGTACCTATACTTTAGTGTTATTCTGTCTTTCTGTGATAAAAGTAAGTAAGTTACGTCTTTTTTCAAAAACCATGGTGGACCGACGCCGTGTCACCACAGTGCGGCAGCTTGAACTGCAGGTTGAGTTTGCCGAGGCCAATAGAGATTTGGCCCTCGGCAGACTAAGATCGAAGGAGGCGCGAGTTCTCTCAAACCGCCTTTGGCTCGAATGTTCTAATAATTTAAACAGTCAGGGTCCAGCAAGATCCGCTAAAGAGTAGTCCAAAGTAAGTACCACACCTTTGTAAGCGTAACTACTTACTTCTGTTGAGGCAGTGATTCCCCTTCAACCCTGATGGATTCTGATCTTAGTCAACTTAACTTTTTCTTTTCATTTGGGACTATTTTATTGTTTGGCACATAGCATTGCATTATAACTATTATTACGTGGTTTCTGGTGGTAACACGTTGCATCGCGTTGCGTTTTAATAATGTGTTTCCGCCCTCACGGATTCTCTCGTGTACGGTGACACCACATAAATATTTTTTTCTCCTATAAGAAAGAGTATAAATCACAGAAATATATTTTTATAGGAGGTAAAAATAGTCTGTGGGTGAGGTGAGACCATAGAGCAATGCAGATAAAGTCGTGACATTAATGTTTGAGGAACTAACGTTAGAGCCAGTCCGCACTGCGGAATATTCCGCACGCGAAAAAATCCGCAAATTCTGTGGCATATGGAATAGTATGGGAGTGTCCACATGCGGTGAAAATTCCGCGTAATGTTGCAAAATTCACCGCGCACAACCGCGGTTGCGGATTATTTTCGCGAGAAATTCTGTGGAGTTTGAAGCATGTATGGTTGTTTCCACACTGCAGTTTCTTTCCGCATATTTCAGTCGTGCACCGGCGGCGCTTTGTGCAGCATGTCACGATCCCAGTCTCTTATCAAACACTGGTTGGTTAGAGTGCACTACATAATGTTTCGAGGGAAGTGAGGCAGGTAACGGAAGCCTTAAATAAAATAATCACCAAACACCATATATCTCGATGCCAAACACATATCAAATGACCTATGGAACTTAATGACAGAAATGCCATCAAGGCAAAGTGAGTAAATATTCAGTAAAATTATTTGATGATATTTTTCCTGTAAAAGGATATTCTGTAACCTTATTTGTACCTCTTCTACATCTTCTACTTCTAAATTTTATCACCAGTTCCATATTCCCGGAGTGCTTGGATGCGTTGACGGAACGCATGTGGCAATTTTATGGCCTGAAATACAAGAAGAAAAACATTATAATAGAAAGGGGTACCATTCCCTTAATGTTGTGATTGTAAGTTCATTCTAAATATACTATATCATATACTGATATTTGCATATTCATAACTAATTAGACCTTCACGTCCACGTGTGGAAGTCCATGCTGCCTGCACGCTAAAGCCAGTTTTGCTTGAAGCAAAATTCATAATAATCGTGTTTAATATATATATATATTTTTTAACTAAAGAATGAATGACGGCAAATGTAATACAGACGGACCCTTGTGCCCTGGAGGTTCGGACGGCCCCTAGTATGGGATGTCACATGTGTAGATACCTTGGCGCTGTCCCACCTCCAAGCTACGGGGTCCAAGGCTGCAGCGGCAGCTGCCGAAAGCCTCAAACGGCGTAAATATGCAGGAATCGGTGATTTATACATTTTTGAGCCGTTTGGGGTTGAGACATTAGGGCCGTGCGGACCTTCAGACCACAAACTATATGACGCCATCTCCCAAAAATTAATTGAGGTTTCTCGTGACCAGAGGGCTGGTATTTATCTCGCACAGAGTATTTATTGTGAGAATAATATTTTTAATACAACATGACATGGATCTGGCAACACTATTTCCTGTACGGATTGTCTATGTTTTTTCTCACTGTAAGTCATTGTTCTGTTGTCTCTGTTCCGTTCTGATGTCCGGTCTAGCTACGTATTGTATTTGTAAAATTATCTTTTATTTCCATGACGTTCAGTCTGTTTGTAAATTGTTTGTTAGTTTCAATAAACGTTGCAAACGTCTGCGAGCTGAAGTGCTTCTTTAATTTCATCATCAACTCCGACCTGACCTGTCTACCACCGCGTGTAAAACAGCTTCCATGTACCAGCGCACTTTGTAACATTTATCTCGCATTGCCATCAAACGTGGCAATGCTGCCAGCCTTCTGGACACTTTACCTCAGGGCAACGAACTGTCGGGGCTGGCATTTTTGTAAATATATTAAATTTCCAATCCAATAAAAAAATACTGAAATAAAAATTAGACTTCCCGTTATAGATTTGCGATTTAGATTTAAACATCTTGTGTATGGATGCAAGCAACCTCGGATGCGCACATGATTCATCTATCCTAATAATTTAAAAGACACAAATAAAATACCTTCTTGAGTACGGTGAGACCATGCACAGAAATATATTTATTTAATAGGAGGTATGGGACCCAGATGAAGTCGTGACGTGTCGTGACATAAATGTAGAAGGAACTAACATTAGTCAGTCGCGTTCGCGCACCGGTCAATGGCGGAAGCGTTTTGTGTTGTGACAGCATCGCAATAATAGTAATATCGATAAAATGACGGACATTGTGAAGAGTAATAACTGCAACATAGTGATAGCCGAAATGCTGGCATACATACAAAATTGTATGTCGGTCGTGGATGAAGTATCCCTAGTGCAGATTTGCAGCGCGACGTATACCAGTGCCGAAATCAAGAAATCGAAAACGTTACTTTTTGAATCTGTGGCGACGGATCTCCGTAATATCGCTAGCAAACGAGCGAGAACAACCTTGTCCATTTGAGGAGAAAAAATAACGATTTGAGGCACAGTCAGTTTTTTCAAAAAACCTCACTCACACCGAGACGTTAAAAACACAAACCAATTTATATTTTACTAAACGGCAACTTGACAAATTCTAAAACCACTGAGAACACAGGACAATAAATAACAACCACATCTGCTTTCGACTTTGTTCCACTAAGTTTTTAGCCTACAAAGAGAGACAAAAATTTGGAGACTGTAGATGCACAGCTTAATAAAGAACAATTTAATAGAACAAGTTAATGAAATCAAACTCCTGGGGCTCATAATGGACAGGAGACTCAACTTCAACAAACATGTCTTCAAGAAGTCGGCAGACATATACAAAAACTGCTGCCACGTCGAGACACTCGAAAAAGAGTACTACGAGCGAGGATGTCACCTGGCGTCATTTAGATATTAAAATGCTTAGTAAAACTTTTCATTCGCAGAGGTACCTACTGTAAATAAAACGGAAACAATATGACTAAAATGTGTCTTATTTATTAACTCCCTTGAACAAACTGCTGGGTCATGACCTCTGTGACCCCCTTTGGACCGCGCTTGTCATAGACATAGAAAACTATAGATCCGCCTTATGTTTCATTTCGTTTACACAAAAAATAAACTAACAAACAAAATGACAAACTATCTCGCTCGAATAAACTTAAAAACCAAAGAATTTTACCTGCAGTTAGTTGAACTATCAAATAATAATAATGAATATTTTATTTCGAAGTTAAACAGTACATTATAACAAAAAAATTCACTGTGGAGTTGCGTTATGAACAAACACTTTAAAAATACCAAAAGTCTGCGAACAAACCAGATCGAAAATAATTTCTAAACAATAGAAAATAAAATACCTACTCTTTTATTTTATACTTATTGTTTAATATTATAGCTACAAATAAATATGTAAGTGTGTTTTGTAGTTTATCTATCTAAATAAACGAGCGAGAACAACCTTGGCCATTTGAGGAGCAAAAATAACGATTTTGAGGCACAGTCAGTTTTTCAAGAAAACCTCACACCCAGACGTTTATAACACAAACTAATTTATATTTTATAAAACAGCAATGTGGCAAATTCTAAAACCACTGAGAACACAGGACAATAAATAACAACCACATCTGCTTTCACTTTCACAAAAACTGCTGCCACGTTGAGACACTCGAAAAAGAGTACTACGAGCGAGGACGTCACCTGGCGTCATTTAGATATTAAAATGCTTAGTAAAACTTTTCATTCGCAGAGGTACCTACTGTAAATAAAACGGAAACAATATGACTGTATAATGTTTCTTATTTATTAACTCACTTGAACAAACTGCTGGGTCATGTCCTCTGTGACCCCTTTTGGACCGCGCTTGCCATAGACAAAGAAAACTATAGATCCGCCTTATTCCGTTATCTATCCGCCATTTCGTTTACACAAAAAAATTAACTAACAAAATGACAAACTATCTCGCTCAAATAAACTTAACCTAATAAGTACTGTTCGGGCCTGTGGCGGCGCTCCGAGCGACCGCTAGCAAACGAACGAGAACAACCTTGGCCCTTTGAGGAGCGAAAATAACGATTTGAGGCACAGTCAGTTTTTCAAGAAAACCTCACACCCAGACGTTTAAAACACAAACCAATTTATATTTTATAAAACAGCAATGTGGCAAATTCTATAACCACTGAGAACACAGGACAATAAATAACAACCACATCTGCTTTCACTTTCACAAAAACTGCTGCCACGTTGAGACACTCGAAAAAGAGTACTACGAGCGAGGACGTCACCTGGCGTCATTTAGATATTAAAATGCTTAGTAAAAGTTTTCATTCGCAGAGGTACCTACTGTAAATAAAACGGAAACAAATAAATATGTAATAAATATGTATGTTCAAGTGAGTTAATAAATAAGAAACATTATACAGTCATATGACTGTATAATGTTTCTTATTTATTAGTTAATAAATAAGAATATGACTGTATAATGTTTCTTATTTATTAACTTACTTGAACAAACTGCTGGGTCATGTCCTCTGTGACCCCCTTTGGACCGCGCTTGCCATAGACAAAGAAAACTATAGATCCGCCTTATTCCGTTATCCGTCATTTCGTTTACACAAAAAAATAAACTAACAAAATGACAAACTATCTCGCTCAAATAAACTTAACCTAATAAGTACTGTTCGGGCCTGTGGCGGCGCTCCGAGCGACCGCTAGCAAACGAACGAGAACAACCTTGGCCCTTTGAGAAGCGAAAATAACGATTTGAGGCACAGTCAATTTTTCAAGAAAACCTCACACCCAGACGTTTAAAACACAAACCAATTTATATTTTATAAAACAGCAATGTGGCAAATTCTAAAACCACTGAGAACACATGACAATAAATATCAACCACATCTGCTTTCGACTTTGTTCCACTAAGTTTTTAGCCTACAAAGATAGACAAAAATTTGGAGACTGTAGATGCACAGCTTAATAAAGAACAATTTAATAGAACAAGTTAATGAGATCAAACTCCTGGGGCTCTTAATGGACAGGAGACTCAACTTCAACAAACATGTCTTCAAGAAATCGGCAGACATATACAAGCAACTTGCGTGCGCAGGTAAGGTATCCTGGAGACTGAATGGGGAAATCATAAGGACAATATACGTCGCAGTGATAGAGCCTATTACAACCTACGCGGCATGCACCTGAGCAAAAGTGTCTAAACTCGAAATGAATAAAAAAAAGGCTTTGCGCAGAAGATATGCAAAGCCTACAGGACAACGTCGCTAACATCAGCTCTAGTCCTATCGGGAACATTGCCATTAGACCTACGCATCCAAGAAGTAGCAGCACTCTACGAAGCAAAGAAAGGTATGACAGGCCACTATTTCCCACCTGGTCGTAATCTCGAGGAAGAAGTCAAGAACCTAGAGCTCCCACATCCGGCTACTCAAATAACGGTATAGTATGAACTCCTCGAGGACATGACCACAAAACCACAAGAAACTTGCCATAACTCCGGCCCACAAGTCTACACTGATTGCAGTAAAATAGAAGGACGAGTCGGAGCAGTCACATGGTGGGAAGAAGGCAGGAAGACCAGTAGTGAGACCTTCAGCCTAGACCCGACTTGTACGGTCTTCCAATCGCCCTGTGCAACTTTACGCGTTGCAAAGGGCGGTACTGAAAGCGAAAAGAAACAAGAGGGAGACAGTAAATGTCTTGAGTGATTCTAGATCATCACTCAAACTGTTGCAAAACCCAAAGCTCCTGCACCCTCTGGCCAAAGCAATCAAGGAGAATATATTGGAGATCAGACAGGAAGGGCGGAGTGTAAGACTCTTCTGGCTAAGAGCACATGTGGAAACAGCAGGCAATGAAAGAGCAGACGAATTGGCGAAAGCAGCCACGAATATCACGGCTAACACACTCAACTACGCGGGGGTTCCGCTGTCCTATGTCAGGAAGGAAATCAGAGAGGAAACGGTCCAGAAATGGCAAGACCGTTAAGACACCTCCTCGACTGGGTCAGTTATAAGGGTTTTTCTACCAGACGTCGATAAAGCCTATCAACTTGTCAGAGAAACAAAACTTACTACATACCCAAATCCTGACAGGACATGGCGGCTTTGGGGAATACTTGCACAGGTTCAACCTTAGGGATAACCCTGGCTGTGAGTTGACCCAAACGTCAGCTAGTCAGTGTGGCATATAGGTACCGTTCGAATGCCCACGCTTTCAAATAACTCGATACAACCTGAAATGCTCAGTTAATCTGATGCTAAACAAAGATAATGCAAAGGAGCTGCTAAACAGTACCAAAACTCGCCAAATATTCCTGGACCATATGGAGCATGTAGCTGGGATAGCATCAAGACGGAACAGTACAATTCCAACAGTACACACCGCACCAGGAAACCCTCAAACACAACATGAACATAACAAAACAAGCAACTGACTACCCCAAAGGAAGCAGTAAACTTCAACATACTGCAAATCGGGGAAACGGAAGCCCCGGATTACACCTGTCCGGCGTAGCCCTGTCATTGTTACAAAATTATCGAATGCCAAAAGTTGTAGCAAAAAATTTTATAGAACCCTACTCTTTTATTTTATACTTATTGTTTAATAGCTACAAATAAAGATGTAAGTATATTTATTTATTTATTTTTAAGTATATACGGACATATCACACAGATTGAGCTAGCCCCAAAATAAGTTCGACACTTGTGTTATGGGATACTAACTCAACAATACTATATTTTATAACAAATACATATATAGATTAACGTCCAAGACCAATCCAATCTGAAAAAGATCATCTTCCATCTTGACCCGACCGGGGATCAAATCCGGGACTTCTGGTGGACAGTCCGGCGTGATGACCGTTGGGCCACGGAGGTCGTCATTTTTCATTTCACATTACATTGCTATGTACTATAGCACCTTGCGGGCTGGAGCTGTTGTACTTGCGAGAAGGAAAACCGATGTCCTTACGAGCGAATTGCGTACCCAGCGGATGGAAATACGGACTCAAACCTGTATGGCAGGCATGTCGTCGATAATTATTTTGATACGGATACTCACGCGTCTTGTTAGCCGGATTTGCCGACTAGTTTCGACTCCATACGGAAGTCATTTTCAAGGCGAGTAAGGACCGTCTTTCCGACGTGACAGACGGCCCAGTACAAATCATTATGAATATTTCTCACGTTAGTTTTAATCAAATTCATGTCGTCGATCTTTAAAATCCTGGCAACATCGTTAAAATGCGGCAACAAGTGAAAAGAGAGGCGGCTAACAAAGAAGTTTTGGAAGTTAAATCGGATGTGCAGCTCAACAGAAATACGAGCACCAGTGCAGCTCAATTGGACGGGAAAGTGTAATCTGCATCCGCGATAAATTTGTCGTACACGACCGATGCCCACCGACAAGATGGCGGCGCGCACAAATGTTCTAGTTCACGTGCGCCAGCTAGACGACGAGGCGACCGTCAGTCTGGTTGCCGGAGACCTGGCAGACCAAGCTAGTCTGCACGGTAAGAGCTTCACCATGCGCACGACTTGCGCATGGGACTCCGCTTCGTTGGTATGTAAAACTCAATTAATTGACATTGACATAGTAACAGTGCCGGTGATCGTTTTCAAATACGTGTGCGTAAAATTAAGGAACTAAAACCAGTGCAATGTGTCTAAATTAAGCCTTAGGGGAAGGGCGGGCAAGAAGGCCATAGTAGGTAAGAAGGGTATTTTTTATATCTCTTCGCTAACGTAAGAGCAAGACAGCACGATCACGTGTAGCGCTAGCCCGCTCGCGCCATAGGCAAATCAGAACGCCGCGGGGAGCGGCACGCATTAGTCGAGTGCTCTGAGAGCTGTGCAAGTTTTGGCGCCGAAAAATTAAAATTTTCGCAACGTAAGTACACTGTGATATTACAATTTATGTAAAGCTTACTGTGAATAAATGTACGTCGTTTTTATGCTTGGCTCGTGTGCTATCTGATACGACTTCGTTATGCTCAAAGTAAACATAATTGTAAATAAAATTGAGGTGTGGGCTCAGGTTGGGGGTGGGAGGCAAAACGGGTAGTACCCTTTTTGCCCCATTAAATTTTTGGTTTACTGCATGGCTTTAATTGAATATTTCTATTACAGATGGTGTACAATTACAAAAGAAAAACTACGAGAGCTTCTTGGTCGGAAAGTACGTTAAGAGAAGCAATCAATGAGGCCAAGAAAACTACAATAAAAAGTGCTGCAACAAAATACGGAATATCTTATAGTGTATTGCAGCGACGCATGAAAACAGGTTCTTCCGTTAAGAGGTTGGGGAGGTTTAAGCCGATATTTACAGAAGATGAACAGCAGCAGATGTGCAGCATCTATCACTAGACTCTTTATTTTACGGACTTACTAAGTCTGAATTTTTGCAAATGGCTGGTGAATTTGCTAAGCGCAAAAACACGCAAACTAAATTTAAAAATGACATTGCGGGAAAGCAATGGTACAAAAACTTCAGGATGAAGCATCCAGAAATAGTACTGAGGACCCCAGAATCAACGTCCATGGCCAGATTACAGGCATTTAATAGGCCAGCTGTCAACAGGTTCTATGACTTACTTGAAAGTATAGTGGAGTCGCAAAAAATTCGGCCTGATATGATTTACAACATGAATGAAACAGGTGTCAGAACGTCATCCACAAGACCACCTGAAGTACTGTCCATTTATGGTAAAAAACAAGTGGGAATCGTCAGCAATTTGGAAAAAGGAACATTGACAACGGTTATTTGTTGCTGCAGCGCTTCTGGTAACTTTGCACCGCTTCCTTTTTTTATTTTCAAACGGAAGCGGTTTCAAGCTCTATTGCTGGATGGTGCCCTGCCGGGTTGTGAAGCAGCTGTTTCTGATAGCGGTTGGATTAATGGGGAAATATTCTTGGAATGGCTTAGGGTTTTTGTGAGCCGTGTCAGACCAACCCAAGATTGCAAAGCCTTGTTGATTTTATATATAACTAGCTGTCGCCCGCGGCTTCGCCCGCGTGAGTTTCGCTTAGATGAAAAATCTCTCTTGGAGTTTTTCATCAGATGTTCCAGATCTTCAATTTTTATACGTCAGCAGAAAATGCTCATCAGGTTGAACGATTTTTGCTAAGGCGCCATTTCCATATATGTTATAGTGTAGTTGGTCTCTTGGAGCTTTTCATCAGATGTTCCAGATCTTCAATTTTTATACGTCGGCAGAAAATGCTCATCAGGTTGAACGATTTTTGTTAAGGCACCATTTCCATATTACTTATAGTTTAGCTGTTCCGTTATGGTTCTTCATCAGGTGTTCCAGTTTTCAAAATGAATTATAGCCTATATGTTGCCCAGGCTTAATAGCTATACAACAAAAAAAGTTTCATTCAAATCCGTCCAGTAGTTTTTGCGTGAAACGCGTACATACATACAGACAGACAGACAGACAGACAGACAGACAGACAGACAGACAGACAGACAGACAGACAGACAAGAAATTCCAAAAAAATTTTTTTGCTTTCTATTGTTCTTTTTAGGTCTCCCTCTATCCATTTCGGTCAAAAATATTAAATGTACAGACAAAATATTTTTACTGTTTTATTATATGTATAGATCACGAGTCGCATAAATATTATCCTGCTTTAGAATTCGCCACTAAAAATAACGTCATATTTTTATCAATTCCTCCCCATACCTCACACAAATTACAACCTCTAGATGTAGCTGTATACTCACCATTAAAAACCTTCTTTGAAGTAGAGGTTATTAATTTCAAAAGCAATATCCAGGCAGAGTTATTGGCCAATTTGATGTAGCAAAACTTGATTGCCAGGCTTACCTAAGAGCCGCTACGCCCCAAAATGCTTTAAGTGGTTTTCGAGCATCAGGAATTCAACCGTTTGATCGTTATACCTACTATTGGAGAAGAATGTTTTGCACCATCCACCGACGACTACCATATTGTTCTTCCGGTTACTGAAAATGTACCAGCACAGATTTTTGATGAGGAGCATGAGCCACTAATTGCACCGTCAAATATTCAGTCTGAAAGTGTACAAGAGAAAAACATTCAACCCATACTGACTGAAACAATATGCCAAAACCCTGCAAGTACTGAAGTTATAGAACCAGTACAAGCGGTAGCTTTTCCTTCTTCTTTATTACAGGAAGATCGTGGAACAACTACGCCACCACCAACCATAGAATTCCAGAGTACAAGAAATATTCTTCAAGAAATTCATCCCCTTCCACAAAACACTCAGAGAAAAACAAACAGACGCAGACAGTCACAGAAATCTGAAATTCTGACTAGCACTCCGTTAAAAATTCAACAGAAAGAATTGATAAATCCCTGACGAAAAAAGTCGACACACCAAAACCATCTACGTCTGGACGGAAAAGAAACAACGGAAAGGAAAGAGAAAAAGAAATCTGAAAATACTCGTAGCAGCGAGAATGTGGACTTTTATTGTATCATTTTCAGGGAAAAATACGTGAGTCCCCCCCCCCACTGAGGACTGGATCCAGTGCTCGCAATGCAAAGAATGGTCTCACGAATCATGCTCATCCTACAATGGACATGGCTCCTATTTTTGTGATATCTGTTTTGATTAATAGGTAAATGACGCGTTGTATTCTTCTTGCCCGCTTAGGGTCCCCGTTTTACCGACCCACTAAGGGCAAAATGGGTTTTTTGTTAGTTTTTTAAAAACTTAAATTACTCGATTATGTTGAATTTCTAAAACATTAATATTGTTGATTGTGTTAGCCAAAGAGGCAAAGTTTCGTTATGTTTTTGTTTTTTATTAAATTTCTAACCATTTACAATTTATTTTATTAATCAACCTTAACCCTTCCTACCCGCCCCTTCCCTAGCCCTAACACTAGCCTGTATGATAGCATTGATACCTTGTCGCATTTTTGTAATAATAGCAATTTTCTATATATATATTATATTTTTTTCCGCATGGATGCGGGCAGCGCAGGACCGATCATTGTGGAAATCCTTGGGGGAGGCCTTTGTCCAGCGTGGACGGCTCTTGCTTGGATGTGAGAGAGAGAGAGCAATTTTCTAGAAAATAAAATAAAACCTGAGTTATTATTAGGACAAGATAATTATGATTTCTTTGCATCAATATCGTGCAAGAGGTGTACGCCCAGTGGACCATTTATAACACAGACCTCATTAGATTCAACGTATGTTTTCTAGTTTATCTAAGTAAATAAACGAGCAAACCTTGAGCCTTCGAAGTGCAAAAATACCGATTTTGAGGCACAGTCAGTTTTTCAAGAAAACACCTCACACCCAGACTTATATAACACAAACCAATTTATATTTTACAAAACGACAACTTGGCAAATTCTAAAACCACTGAGAACACAGGACAATAAATAGCAAACACATAATTTTTTACAAAACGGCAACGTACCAAACTATAAAACCACTCTGTTGTATAAAAGTTTCCGATAGAAAGATAGACAAAAATTTGAAGACTGTAGATGCACAGCTTAATAAAGAATTTCACGATTTTCTGTTAGTTACAGAATTATCGAATGCCAAAAATTGTAGCAAAAAATTATATGACCCGAGAGGCCGAGAGCGAAAGTACTCCTTCAACTTTATCTATATATATGTAGTTGACTGTTCATGTAATACGACCAAAATATTGGGTGAAAAATGTACAAGTAGCTTATTCGATTGTGCTATAAGACAAAAACTGTTCCAATAGCTATATGCTTATGCTATACGCTTTTTTTTACAAAACGGCCACGTGCCAAACTATAAAACCACTCTGTTGCACAAAAGTTTCCGACAGCCTACAAAAATAGCCAAAAAATTAAAGACTCTGAAGAACACAGCCTATTATGGAAGAATTTCACGATTTTCAAAAATTTGAAGACTGTAGATGCACAGCTTAATAAAGAAGAATTTTACGATTTTCTGTCATCGTTGCAAAATTATCGACCAAAAGTTGTAACAAAAAAATTTATAGGACCCTACTCTTTTATTGTATACTTATTGTTTTATAGCTACAAATAAAGATGTAAGTACGTATGTTTTCTAGTTTATCTATGCAAATAAACGAGCAACCAACCTTTGAAGTGCGAAAATACCGATTTTGAGCCACAGTCAGTTTTTTCAAGAAAACCTCACACCCAGACATTTAAAACACAAACCAATTTATATTTTACAAAACGGCAACTTGGCAAATTCTAAAACTAATGAGAACATAGGACAATATAGCAAACACAAAGGTATGCTTTTTTTACAAAACAGCAACGTGCCGAACTATAAAACCACTCTGTTGCACAAAAGTTTTCGACAAGATAGACAAAAATTTAAAGACTCTGAAGATGCAAAGCCTATTATGGAAGAATTTCACGATTTTCAGAAATTTGAAGACTGTAGATGCACAGTTTAATAAAGAAGAATTTCACGATATTCTGTCACCGTTATAAAATTATCGAATGCCAAAAGTTGTAGGTAGCAAAAAATTATAGAACCCTACTGTTTTATAGCTACAAATAATGATCAATCATTCCATTCAATAAAGTTTCCGTTAGCCTACAAAGATAGACAAAAATTTAAAGTCTCTGTAGATGAACAACTTAATAAAGAATTTCACGATTTTCTGTTAGTTACAGATTTATTGAATGCCAAAAATTGTAGCAAAAAATGATATGACCCGAGAGACCGAGAGCGAAATTACTCCTTTAACTTTATCTACATGTAGTTGACTGTTCATGTAATACGAACAAAATATTAGGTGAAAAATGTACAAGTAGCTTATTCGATTCTGCTATAAGACAAAAACTGTTCCAATAGCTATATGCTTATGCTATACGCTTTTTTTTACAAAACGGCAACGTGCCAAACTATAAAACCACTCTGTTGCACAAAAGTTTCCGACAGCCTACAAAGATAGACAAAAAATTAAAGACTCTGAAGATGCACAGCCTATTATGGAAGAATTTCACGATTTTCAAAAATTTGATGCACAGCTTAATAAAGAAGAATTTCACGATTTTCTGTCACCATTACAAAATTATCGAATGCCAAAAGTTGTAGCAAAAAATTTATAGGACCCTACTCTTTTATTTTATACTTATTGTTTTATAGCTACAAATAAAGATGTAAGTACGTATGTTTTCTAGTTTATCTATGCAAATAAACGAGCAACCAACCTTTGAAGTGCGAAAATACCGATTTTGAGCCACAGTCAGTTTTTCAAGAAAACCTCACACCCAGACATTTAAAACACAAACCAATTAATATTTTACAAAACGGCAACTTGGCAAATTCTAAAACTAATGAGAACATAGGACAATATAGCAAACACATAGGTATGCTTTTTTTACAAAACGGCAACGTGCCGAACTATAAAACCACTCTGTCGCACAAAAGTTTCCGACAAGATAGACAAAAATTTAAAGACTCTGAAGATGCAAAGCCTATATTATGGAAGAATTTCACGATTTTCAAAAATTTAAAGACTCTGTAGATGCACAGCTTAATAAAGAATTTCACGATTTTCTGTTAGTTACAGAATTATCGAATGCCAAAAATTGTAGCAAAAAATTATATGACCCCAGAGGCCGAGAGGGAAATTACTCCTTCAACTTTATCTACTGACATATAGTTGACTGTTCATGTAATACGACCAAAATATTAGGTGAAAATGTACAAGTAGCTTATTCGATTCTGCTATAAGACGAAAACTGTTCCAATAATATGTGAACAAGTTATGCCCAAGGGCAGACCCAGGGTTTTTATGGGAGGGGCAGACGGACGACAAAATTAACAATAACTGTTTGTTAGAAATAAACTTGTTTTTTCTGTTATTTTATTCATATATTTGTATGGAATATTTATATACTGTGATGGAATCTCCACAGTGGGTACCCAATAATCCCGTCAAGAGTGGGAGCCCCCCCTAAATCCACTACTACATGCATATGAAAGCGAATTTTACCATTTAAAGATATAATAAATAATAATGGTATCAAGCACATACAAGAAGCTTGTCGAAAAAGCTGGTCGAGGTATCCCGTGACCAACGGACTGGCAGCTTCTTTGAGCAAAGGCCAAATAAATAAATATTGCCAGGCAACTTGGCAATGCAAAAGTTGCACACAACTGAGATGAAAATGTTGCGATGGTCAGCTGGTGTGACGAGGCTTGACAGGATTCGGAACGAACATATCAGAGGCTCCTTCAAAGTCGCTCCAATAGCAGACAAGATGGCCGAGGGTCGTCTGAGATGGCTTGGCCATGTAATGAGAAGAGGGGAAGGAAGAGCATTCGGTTAGGAGAGATATGGCCATTCCTGAAACAAGAAGGGGCAGAGGACGACCGCCAGCAACGTGGATGACGACCGTCACTAAAGATTTGAGACGGGCTCAAGTGGATACTGACAACCCAGTACAATCGTCCTGGCGGCGACGTACGAGAAGGGCCGACCCCAAATAATGGGATAAGGCACGGAAGAAAAAGACAACTTGGCAATGCAGCCAGCCTTTTGGGCATGTAGCCCCGCGGCTACCCTCTTGAGGGGCTTTACAACTTGTAATTATTTTTTATTTTTGTATTTCTTAGTTTTTAATTGTAGTATTTTAAATTAGCTTGTATTTTAGTTTTAGATGTTTTAAGGTTTACTGTTTAATTTATGTTTCTTTAAATAAAAAAATATTTTAAATAGAAGCTTGCGAATCATGTTTAAATGAATAGGCTGCTGTAAGTTTGTGCCGTGGAGTTCCATATTTTTTTATGTAATCTTTACATAAAAAAACTGTCGTGTCGTATCAAGACCTTAAACGTAAAGCCGAGAAGAGAAGTGTGGCGTATACTCCACTGACAAGAGCGCGGCTCTTTAATAAGAAGAAAGATAATCTATCTATCTATAAGATATCTATAAGATAATCACAAAATAAGCATCTCTGCAAAATTAAAAGTTGCGCATCTCTGCAAAATTACAAGTTGCGCTTTATTATTTAAAATCGCTTTTTATGAGCACCGTAGCATAAAATTTTATTAATAACACTATTCTAGCGAATATCATATAATGTCGGAGAATAAAATGTAGAAAGGGCAATATCTGATCAATAACTAATTTGTTGAAGTTAATATCTGTTTTCTAATTAATTTGTACTTCAGTGAGTCGATAAAACAGTCGAGTTGTGATAAGTAGTCTGAGTGTGACGCGCGTTCGGTGCGGTCAGGTGTGCTCTCTGTCAGTTAGCTTGATGATTTAAATTAGATCAGCCATGTAATGATAATCCTGATTAGGTTAGTTAGTGAAAACACGGTGGGAGATCAGATTAAGAGAGGTTGATGGTCACCACAGGCGCGGGGAGGTGCGCCTTGCTATAACCGTGAGTTTTCAAAGGTATTCCTTGTTTTTCATGGTCATGTCGGCCATTGTTCTGTGTAATGTTTGAGAGTTAGTAATCCGAATTCATCCAAGGAACCGCTGAGTGTTTTGAGCTGTAACCTGCAATAAGGCTACACTACCCTGTCTTTTACCAGCTGAGCATGTTATTATAGAAATACCCTCATCCTGACAGTTAATATGATCTGAGTTAGTTAATTGTTCCCACATATAAAAGTAACTGTGTAGACCGGTTTCCTTTGTGAGCTCGGACCCTCCTGATTCAGGACCGGGCTCCCGCCGAAATATAATACAATACGACGACATTTTCATATTTTTATTATTAACATATTTAATATTTACAACAGCAAATAAACAATTTGACATGTTTTTATTTTTTCTCACACAACGAAAAATATTTCTAATTTGGTATTTATTTACTAGTAGTAGTAAGATATTAGTTATCCAGTTCACACAACTATATTTCTTATTTGCGTAACAACATTACACAACAACTGTTGGAGCGCCGTATAATTAGTGGCCAGCTTTATATTTAAAAAGAAATTGTAAACCCGCTTATGGCAACATTCATTCATCTTTGTACACGCAATCTACACGATTACACAGCACGTTGGAAGCAGACAAAATCTTTAATTTCGAGACCCAAGCCCCAACATCTTGTGGACCTTCGTCGCCGCATCCAGAGTGGACCAGAGCGAGGTTAAGACGCATTGAAGGAAGCAACTGGAATTTCGGTACGGTCAGCCATCCTTCCTAACCTCTTCCCTGTGGGTTCAATCTGTGCTAATCCCGTGCTTCAATCACGTTTCAGTGCTTGTGCTACGCTTAGGAGTCAGCTTTGTGCCGCTGCTAGCATCGGCTGACCCAACCACGCAACGTGTAGGTACGAGCAGGAACATTCGCAAACCGTAAGTCCTTTACAAACCAGCAAAATGAGCCTAGTTGATGATGGAGCTAAACCTAAATCACGCGATAAGTCTCCATATAGTAGGCCCCCTGTAGCTCAAAATGAGAGTGACAGTGCTAAATTAAGTGAGTTCGTAAAAGCCAGAGGTATTATCAAAGGTAGGCTTACTCGATTGATGACCTTTGTCAATAACATTACGCATGACCAGCTTAGTACGCAAAAAACCATTGATTTGAGGCTACGCATGCAAGGCGCAGCTAGTTTATTTACTGAATTTTCTGAGGTCCAAACTGAGATCGAAAAAACAGTAAAAGACTCTGATTTGGACGTCCAATTGAATGTGCGAGAATTGTTTGAGGATAGCTACTATAGTACTCTGTCACAGGCTGAATATCTACTTAGTAACGAAAAATGTGTAGATGAAAAAAAGACAAATATCTCTGATAGTTCTAATGCATGTCACAGTCACAGTAAATGCAAATCAATTAAGCTGCCTACAATATCTATGCCTACATTTGATGGTTCGTATGAGCATTGGCTTGAGTTTCGAGACACATTTTTGTCCTTAGTTCATAACTCAAAGGAAATCAGTGATATCCAAAAGTTCCATTACCTAAAGTCCTCATTAAAGGGTAGTGCAGAGCTAGTCATCGATTCTGTTGAGTTTTCGGCAAGTAACTATGCAGTGGCGTGGGAATTGCTATTGAATAGGTACAATAATAGCAGTCTTTTAGTACATAACCACGTTAAGGCCTTATTTACCATACAGAAAGTGTCAAAGGAATCGCCCAATTTGCTTAGACGGCTGATCGACTCAATTCTTAAAAACCTACGCGCTTTAAAAATATTAGGTGAGCCTACTGAGCACTGGGACACGCTTGTCATATTCATAGTAACCTCCAAGTTAGATGAGATAACTGAACGTGAGTGGGAACAATATAAGTGTACTATTCGCAAACAATCCGACACGAAATCGTCCTTAAAGGTAGACGACCTACTCACATTCCTTAGGTACCGCGCTGAGATGTTGGAAACATTGCAAGTCTCACATAATAAGGCTAATTCCGATAATAAAAAACAGACTACACATAAGACTCACTGCAATGTCTCCAGCAATCCACAGCAAGGTCACAACACTAGAAATAACAAGCCGTGTTTAATGTGCAACAACAATCATCCACTATACTCTTGTCAAAGATTTTTGGAAGCTAATTTAGACACTAAGTTACACCTACTAGCCACCCACAAGCTGTGTGAGAACTGTTTACGTCCTGGACATACGTTAGATACATGCAGATTCGGGCCGTGCCGTAAGTGTAATAAAAAACATAACACATTAATTCATAGTGACACGGCCACGGTCAATGATACACGATCAATGACGCTGCATTCAAGCTGCACTGATGACGAGTCACACTATGCACCGCCCGCGACCCTCGCGTCGCCCGCTCACACCATCACAGTGCCGATTCATACATCTCAAGTAAACAAGTCACACATAGATAACTCTCGCTATTCATTTAATAATCAATCGGCTATGGGTACGTATTCTGTGTTATTATCTACTGCCATGATCGAGATCGCTGACAAATATAACGAATTTCATGTCGCACGCGCGCTACTGGATTGTGGTAGTCAATTATGTTTTATATCTCAGGACTTATGTAATAAAATAAATGCAACTATGATACAGTCCACTTGCGAAATACGAGGAATAGGTAACTCAGTTACACATTCGACACAAATATGTGATGTGAAGGTGAGATCGCGCATAGGAACATATTCAACTCAGATCAAATGTTTCGTATTGCCTCACATAACATGTACATTACCGGCAGTTGTATATGATCAAAGCGCACAGTCTATCCCCGACCATATACAGTTAGCTGATCCATTATTTCATAAATCACAAAATATAGACATATTAATAGGCGCAGACTTATTTTGGGATTTACTATGCGATGGTAAAATAAGGTTACCTAACGGGCCTTTTTTAAAAATACAAAATTCGGTTGGATTATTTCAGGTCCTATTCATAATTCTACGCACAATAAGAATAGGTCTTTCCAATGTTATTTTACACACGCAATTGAAACTCAGCTACGACAGTTTTGGGAACTTGAGGAGTTGCCTAGGACATGTAATACGCACACAGACGACGAGCGTGCCTGCGAGGAACATTTTGTCAACACTACTACACGCACTAGTGATGGAAGGTTCTGCGTCCGCCTGCCGCTTAGGGAGTCACCTACTGTCCTTGGTGAGTCATTTTCTCAGGCAAAAAATCGTTTTTTAGCTTTAGAAAGACGCCTCGAACGCAATCCCACTTATAAAAAATTGTACGCTGATTTTATTCACGAATACCTTGATCTAGGTCACATGACAAAGGTAGATTCCTACGGAAATACACACTACTTTTTACCACATCACGGTATATATCGCGAGCATAGTTCTTCAACCCGTCTTCGCACGGTTTTTGATGCAAGTTGTTCTACTAGCAACGGTGTGCCATTGAATGACATTCAGCTCGTCGGGCCGCGACTTCAGAGTGATTTATTTGATATTTTACTAAGATTTAGGCGATATAGGTTCACTGCATGTGCGGATGTACAGAAAATGTACAGACAGTGCCTATTACATGAATCAGATCGCGACTTGCAGTTGATTGTCTGGCGGGACAATCCATCCGAACCTTTAGGTATTTATCAGCTGAACACAGTGACTTATACGGCATGGCAGCGTCGCCTTTTTTAGCTGTTAGATGCCTCAAGCAGCTTGCACTTGAGTGTACGGATCCGGACGTGCAAAGAATCATCTCCGACGATTTTTATGTTGATGATATGATCACCAGTTGTGATGATAAGCAGGAATTGTTAAATTTATGTATTAAGACGTCGGAATGTCTACAGTCGGGTTGTTTCCCGTTGACAAAATGAATGTTTAACTTTCCCTGTGATCAATCATCAGCATCTTTTAGCGCAGGCAAGGAGGTAGCGTTAGGTGAAGGCGTTCATTGTAAGACTTTAGGTTTAGGTTGGTATAACACTAGTGATGAATTTTATTTTAATACGCAGTTCAAGGGTGACACTAGCAAGGTTACAAAACGTAACATTTTATCACACATATCTCAAATATTTGATCCCCTCGGATTAGTAAATCCAATCGTAATAGTTGTCAAGATTTTACTGCAGCGACTTTGGTTATTGCAATTAGGTTGGGACGATGAAGTACCTAGCGACGTTTCACGCACTTGGGCTCAGTTTGTAAACGCCCTACCGGCGCTCGGTACCATTCGTGTTCCTCGTCATGTAATATGTATTAATGCTACGCGTTTGGAGCTTCACATTTTTACCGATGCTTCGCAAGCAGCGTACGGCGCATGTATTTACGTACGCTCAGTCAATAACAATAATGCATCGGTAAGATTGTTATGCTCAAAAAGCAAGGTTGCTCCTTTAAAGCCTGTTAGTATTCCGAGGCTAGAATTATGCGGTGCTTTATTAGGTGCTAGACTATACAGTAAAGTAAATCAGTCTCTGCATCTTAATTTTGACAACATTATGTTTTGGACTGACTCAACAATAGTTTTAGGTTGGTTAAGTATGCCACCAAATTTACAGAAGACTTTTGTACAAAATCGGACAGCAGAAATACATGAGTTGACGGGAGAACTTCCTTGGCGGCATGTAAGTGGGAAAAACAACCCAGCCGACCTCTTATCGCGCGGTCTTTCACTGGAAGACCTCTCCACTTCTATATTATGGTGGGAAGGTGCAGACTTTCTCCGTCAACCTGATTTTAGTTGTAGTGAAGTGCCATCGCTATCAAATAATGTATTCGGTGATTTGCCAGAATTGAAATCACATGTTACGCTATTTTCTTCAATGGTTGAGAATGTTTCTGAGTGTAGTTTGTTCCCTTTCAACAGATTCTCTCAATTTAATCGCATGAGACGCGCCGCCGTCGCGTATTTAAATCGCTTTATTTTTAATTTACGCAATTCTCACAACCGTCGGTCAGGCGTTCTCACTGTCGATGAATTGAGGGAATCTGATGTAACCTTAGCCAGGCTGTCTCAGTTAGAATCTTATCCAGTTGAGCACACGTCACTTACAAAGAATGGTAGTTTAGGCAACAAACACAATTTGGCGAAACTGAGTTTATTTATTGATGACAATAAATTAATTCGAGTAGGCGGCCGTATTTTAAACTCACCAGACTTTTTTTTAGATAAGAAGCATCCAATACTCATTTCTGGTAAACATCCTTTTGCAGAATTGCTTTTTCGATTTGAGCACATTCGCTTGCTGCATGCAGCTACACAAGCGCTTTTATATAACTTGCGAGAGACTTGGTGGCCTATTGGTGGTAGGAATCTCGCTAGGAAGATTGTGCATAACTGCGTCTCGTGCAAGCGTTTACGTGGCAGAACTCTCACTCCAATAATGGGGAATTTACCGATGGAGCGCTTGGATTCAGGGTTCCCTTTTATACGTGCTGGAGTCGATTACGCCGGGCCAATGCTCATGCTAAATCGCAAAGGTAGGGGCGCAAGTACTAGCAAATGTTACATTTGTCTTTTTGTTTGTTTCGCGACTCGAGCCATACATCTGGAACTAGTCAGTGACTTGTCCACAGACGCGTATTTACTGGCTTTAAAAAGATTTATATCCAGACGTGGCAAGCCACACGAGATATTCTCAGACAATGGTCGAAATTTTGTCGGGCTGATGAACGACTTTAAGAAGTTTTTAAATAATTCAATCACCGGAGATATTAGATTACGCAATTAGTCAAAATATAAAATTTTCGTTCTTACCTCCGTATTCTCCGAATTTTGCTGGTTTGATGGAGGCAGGAGTGAAATCCTGTAAGTACCATTTAAGGCGTGTCGTAGGCAATGCACATTTAACTTACGAGGAATTTAGCACGGTCTTGGCGCAGATTGAAGCCGTCCTAAATTCCCGTCCTCTTAGTCCTATGTCCACAGATCCTCATGACTTCACTCCATTAAGTCCAGCTCACTTCTTGGTTGGCCGTCCACTTACCACACCGGCTTGTAATGACTTTATGGACATGCCAACAAACCGCTTGACTAGCTACCAACGACTGGAGCAAATTCGCCAACACTTTTGGGCAAGATGGTCGAAAGAATACGTCTCAGAGCTGCAAGCAAGGACCAAGGGAATCAAGAATGACATTCCGTTGAAGCCAGACATGCTTGTCGTCATCAAGGACGATAACTTGCCTCCCTTGAAGTGGCACCTTGGGCGAATCATCAGCACCATTCCAGGCAACGACGGCGTGGCTAGAGTGGCTAATATAAGGACCTCCAACGGCATCGTGAAACGCTCTTACAGCAAGATCTGCCCACTGTTCGAGTAGATCCAGGAGTTCCAGCGCAGGATCCTTTGGAACCAGGAGCTTCCAAGGCCGGGGGCATGTTGGAGCGCCGTATAATTAGTGGCCAGCTTTATATTTAAAAATAAATTGTAAACCCGCTTATGGCAACATTCATTCATCTTTGTACACGCAATCTACACGATTACACAGCACGTTGGAAGCAGACAAAACTCTTTTAATTTTCAAGACCCAAGTCACAACACAGCATTAGAGTCTTAACTGGATGTACAGAGGTGGAAGAGGCAACTGTAATTGACGCCGAAACAAAACAAAAAGTGATAGTGAAGAAAGAAAAGGTAATTTATAAGAAGATCAAAATAGAAGGTGTAGACAAAGTGAGAGAAACAATGCAGAAACTGGTCTGTAGTTTTGCATCTTACATTAAGCATAAGGAGAGAGGGAAAAAGGACCGAAGAGCCATAGCATCAGCAACCATGTTTAGGAGGGCTTTTTACATGTAATCAAATTGTTTCACCTAGAATTGTCTAAGGATCTTCCTGGGTCAACAATCTCTATTGGAGGGGAGGAAAAGAAAGCCAAAATCACATCTAACATGGAAATAACAACCCTAGATACGGAGATTGCTAGTCATGTGTCACAAGGCACTGAGGATGCCACGAAGTGGAACGAATGTCTTTCTCCAGGCATATTTTATCTAATGCATCACTACTTTTTTGACAACAACACCAGGATGAGGGAATGTATGGCACCCAATCCGAATCCAAACGCTCAATTATTTATGAAAATATGCATTTATTTCAAGCATGGAAGGTTATACAAATTGGACCTGGAGTTATAGTAAAGAATGCTCACCATTATTCGAGACTGAAATGGGATGACAGTTGCATAGATATGATGAATCAAAGAACAAAAGAATGGTACACTAAGTTGATCAGTCCTGATAGGAAATATTTCCGTTCAAGCCCAGGAATGTTGATGGGGATGCTTAATGCGGCAAGTACAACAGTGGGGCTACTTACTAAAAATTTTAACATGCAAAAAAATGACATGAAAACTCTTTGCATGAGATCGAGTGATGACTCAACAACCAAATATCTATCCAACAGTCCAGAAAACAACAAAAGGTGTGTGATCCTAATCAAGCAGAACTTATCACTAATAGGAATAAACCTTAGTCCTGATAAAACATTCTTTTTGTCAGAAGGTATTGCGGAGTACACCTCTTGGTATATTGACGGGAAGTTTGTGTCTCAATATGGTACAGAGGTACCTAGTATAAGACCCCAAGGCAAGTCTCCCTATGATGATTTATACGCACAGCAATAAAGGAAGATTGCGGCGTCAGCGCAGCTCAAATGACATACGGCACTACACTACGACTGTCAGCTGATTTCTTCAATGTAAACAAAACCGACTCGGTTACTGACATTGATTACGTAACTCAATTATCGGCAGCTATGAACAACATGAATAATATATCAGAAAATTCAACCACGAAAACAAATAGAAAATGTTTTATCCACAAGGAGTTAAGAAAATGCGATTATGTTTTCCTAAGAAGAGACATGATCGAAAAGGCACTGACAGCGCCATACGAAGGTCCTTACAAAATAATTCATCGGGATGACAAATGTTACACAATACAACTGCCAGGAAGAACTACTACGGTGTCAATCGACAGATTAAAACCTGCATTTGTTACAACAGAAAATAAAAGCGATACAGCAAACGAATGTGAACCGATGTCAACGAACCGAATAGTCACGCGATACGGCCGCGTGGTGAAACCCGTGGTCAGATTTGCTGTCTAAGCACAACTACAAAATCTCTATAAAAGAAGATGCCAGGAGTTCACCCGTTACCCGAGGACCACCCCAGCCTCCCCAGGACAAGGACATCCAGCATACGCGTCCTAAAATGTCTAGTTTTTTTTTTTATTATTTTACAATGTTTTACTATTTTTTTACAATGTTTTTTATCATGTATTTAATTTTTTTTTGTTCATAAAGGGGAGAGTATTTGTAGGGTAATGTTAATCACGTGCGTCATACGAACGTCTGACTCATGTAATTTTAGGTATAAAACCTAGTACATTTTAAAATAAATAGATTCTTTTTACCAACGCATAACGAGTATCATTCTACGTCACCCAACACGCACTCGTAACTAACCAACAGTTACAGATGTGTTACAACCATTAGATTGTAGCACAATGAAACCCATGAAAGACCGGTGGGATACTGAACTCGTTAAATGGCAGAGATTGCACGTAGGTGCTAAGCTGCCTAAACAGGAATTTGCTAAAATAATAACCTATATTTGGGATGACTTAAATCCCGTTATTATTGCAAATGGTTTCAAAAAAACTGGAATTTTCCCCGTTGATAGAAACGCAATATCAAAAGAAAAATTTGATGCATTATCGTGGTCGAAGTGGGAGAATTTTATTAAACAGCAGCCAAACCAGCCAATAAATCAACTTTACTCCACCATAGAAAACATTGAAGAATTTGATGTAAAATCGGCTCCACAGAATACAGTTTCAACGCTAAGCAACTTAGTACTTAGCTTGTTTAACTCTCAAGTCGAAGAACAACGCGTACTTCAAGATAGGAGATGCTTCAAAGAACAAGCTGACCAAAACAAAAGAGGAAAATCGACGACGGAATTTGTAAAAGACCCAAAAACATATGTCCTGCCAATACGTAACAAAAAATGTACTAAAAATACTGTATTCTTGGACCATGTGCAAATACTAGATGAAAAAGTAATTAAACCCTTGGAAAATAAAGAAAATTACGACATACAATCCTTCGAAAGAATACTTTTACAATCTATAGCCCGAAACGACCCACCTAAAAATCCTAAAAAACGAATCAACAATGGAGCAGAAGTACTGACTTATAAAAGTGCTATAGAACGCATGGAAAAAGAAAAGGAAGAAAAAGAACAGAAACAAAAAAATAAACCAAAAAAGCGAGAAACAAAAAAAAATGTACATAAAACCACCAAACCTGCAATTTCAAGAAAGAAATCACGAAAAACTGAATCATCTGATAGTGACAGCACCGGTTCGTACAACTCTGCTAGTGATTCAGACTATGGAGACTTGGATTATTTTTATCGAGAGTCCATGGAAACTGAAATAACCAACACCGATAATCTAATAACACTAAAGATGAAAAACCAGACAAAAAGGAAAGAGTTAAACAAAAAAACAAACCGGTAAAGAAAACAAATCAAAAGACTCATAAAAGAGTGAATACTTCATTCAACGACCAACAGAATAGGAAAATAACGTCTTTATCAGTCCCTTCCACTTCCGGAAAACCTAAAAAGCGCCAGATTGCTTCTGACGATGTGCCTCTGAGTAATTTGGTTTGCAAAAAGGAAACAAAAAAGTACAAGAAAAAGAAAGAGAGCAATCTATGTTATATCTGTAGTTGTGACTATAGGTTCTACCGCCATTCTGTTGATTGGATATGCTGCATCACTTGCAAGAACTGGGTGTGTGGTATGTGCAATAAAGGCTCAACCAATCCGTCTTACGAATATGTGGTATGTGAGGACGACTCTGACTAAATTATTTCTCGACTAATTTCTATGATAATTACGTACCTATAACATTGCCAAAGTTGATTATTACCTATTTTGTTAATGTTGATCTCAATTATAGTGATTCTTGATTATAAGACTGATTAAGTACCATTTATAGTAAGTACAGTATTCAAATATTGATATACGCGCAATATAACGTTAATAAAGATGATAATATTATCATCTTTATTAACGTTATATTGCGCGTATATATACATATAAGCATAAACCTCACTGTATTTTATTTAATTAAAATTACAGTAAGAATCAGAACAATATTTCATTTAAATTACAGTAAATTAATACATTGTGTATCACAATGATGTATACAACGTGTACTTTAACTATGATTGACGTCAGTTGCATTTTAAAAGGCCCGATACGACGCAAACGTGACGTCATCAGTACTTTTATTTCTTTTTCTCTCTAAATAAGATCAAAATTAAAAAACTAAGATAGCCATCCCCTTATTAATTACCCGTAGTTTTTATTTAAATCACGACTCAATACTATACGAGGTCGAGGTACGTTTTTTATGCGTTTTTACCACGTCCAACAACCATTATTGAAAAGTATGTCCCTTAGCTACTTTTACATTAAAAAGAAAAGACGTTGGTTAGCAGTTTGCTAGATGTGGGGGATTCTCTCCAAATTTGGGGTTTTTGTTATAGTTGATGGGGGATTTAGAAATTTTCGTTTCATACTAATAGTATCATTTGTGTTAAAAAAAAAACTATTTTTGAGGAAAATTTTAATCGTCTTCATACATTTTAGGAAAATTTGGGGAGATTTCGTGAAGGCAGGGATTTCGGTAAGGGAAAAACATAAATAGGTATCAGGCAATTCTGACATTACTGTTTGTTTAGTTTATGAGAAAAAAAATCTACGCTAAATTTGAAAGTATTCTTTTATTCAACTCTCTCTTGCTCTATTTTTAACTCTTGTGTGAGTGTATGAAACAAAAGCAAAAAATGCTCGGGCTATATTTAGATATTTTAGAACTTGCTAATGAGGTGGACATAGGTGGCATACAGAAAGAGCAAGAACCCGTAGGAGAAACGCAATGTTGCGTAGGTCTTTGATCTCAATACCAGAAGCCATGTTCCGCAAACGCTATCGACTGTCGACGGAACTGTTTGGCAAATTAGTGAAAGAATTAACACCACACATGCCCGCTCCTGTTCGTTCTGATACCATAGATGTGGAAACTAAAGTAAGCATTCGTGGTACACAAGAAACTTATGTACTTAATTACTACTACTCATGGGCCCAGCTTTCTTAGCCTACTCATGGGCCCAGCTTCCTAGCCACCCTAAAAACCTTTATGCCATTTTCAGCTTACTTCGCCCGGTAGTTTGGCTGTGCATTGTCTGTTAGTAACGGAAGAATTTTATATAATATTGATTGATAGGTAGGTACCTATTATAAAATTATATACCTCACCTACTTATTGTTATAATATTGTTTCAGATTTTGATAGCATTGTCATTTTATGCGACTGGTTCATACCAGACACCAGTTGGAGATAGCAAGTACCATGCTGTTTCTCAAGCCACTGTCAGCAAAGCTGTGAAAGAAGTTACAGCGGCGCTCAATAAACCTCAGGTCCTGAATGGACATGTGGCTTTTCCATTCAGACGAAGTGATAGGGAGAATGTAAAAAGACGGTGAGAAAATAAGTTACACATGTTAATTTTTTCCATAGTGCATGCCCCCCTTTTATTGTCCTCTCATAATTTTTAATTTAATTTTCAGTTTCTACAGGGCTACAAGGTTGCCAGGAGTTCTTGGCTGTAATGATGGCACACATGTTGCCATTGTAACTCCATCAATTCATGAGGAGCGCTTTATAAACAGAAAGGGATATCATTCCCTGAATGTTTTAATAGTAAGTAAAACATTAATATAAAATAGTAGCAGTAGTACTTTCAATTTATATTTAAGTATAAAATATCTAAAGTCATGTAAATGTTAAATACACAAATAATTTTATTTTTTAGATGTGCGACTATGATTTAAATATCATGAGTGTAGACTCCAGCTATCCAGGGTCAACACACGATAGCAAAGTATGGGAAGGCAACCCGTTGAAAAATTATATTGAGAGGCTGTATGAGGTGGAGCAGGAAAAATAAACATTTTCCTGGTCCACCTCATACAGCCTCTCAATATAATCTTAGGTTAGTAGTCAGACTTTTCTTTATGTTGTTTTTAGAATGTTTTAGCCAGATAAAATGAATTCTACCATATTTTGTTGTTCTAGGTGATTCGGGATATCCCCTAAGAGCGACCTTAATGACACCTATACTGAATGCCAGCAAGGGTCTCCAGAGGCCTATTGTACAGATCTTCACGTGTCTGCACGGTCTGTGGTAGAGCGTTGCATAGGATTGTTAAAGGCTCGGTTTAGGTAGATATTTCAGTTCAATTGATACTTTTTAACATGGCATGAATTAGGTATATATATTAGATACGAGTGCTTCATCCCACCTTCGCATGGGTGGAATAAGTGAATATGTTATCATAGCCAATGAATGAGTTATCATGCCAGAGATAGGTCATCACATCACTAGTTATGTGTACCCTTCAAACTTAAGTTAACTGTACCATCAATAGCATTGTGTGTCTCAGAGATAATGTAGCATTCTAATAGTAAAAGAGATTTTAAAATCAATCCAGTAGTTTTCGAGTTCTGTACCTTACATTTTATGCAAATAAATATATTGATTGATCTTATTCAAAAGGTGTCTTCTGGTCGACCGAAGACTGCATTATACGCCAACGGTAGCAGCGAGAATAACTAATGCCTGCTGCGTCCTCCATAACATTGCGCATGCCGCTGGTATCGAATTTGAGCCACTCACGGAGCAGGAACTCCGCCTGCTGCGCGAACTCACTGCGCGTGCGTCCTTCAGCGCCCCGCGCCCGCAGGACGCAGCGACCCGCGCCTCGCCTGCGCGCCAGCTACGCGCCGGCCGAGAGCTGAGCGATCCAACAGTGCAACAGCGAGGGCGCCAAAAAAACATTCTCCCAGCCTAATAAGTCTAAAGTGAGTGTTGCTGTTACATCATTCATTTTGATTATTATTATTACGGAATTTAATGGAAATTTATAGTGCAAGCTATTAATTTTTCAAGTGCAAGCTATTAATTTTGAAGCTAAGCATATTTGCTATAATGCATAATCGAAGTTGAGGGCGATTGCCGTAATTGACCGAGCGAGCGAAGCGAGCGAAGGTCTCTAAATCGAGTTGGGGGCGAAACACATTGTTTGTATGTATGTATGTATGTATGTTTGTACCGCGATAACTGCTGAACCGATGGTCCGATTTTGATGAAATTTGGTAGGCATGTAGGAAATATCAGTAGAATTTTCAAGTTCGTTGGGCATCAAAATCGGTTCAGTAGTTTTTGAAATATTAATAAAAACGTCCGCGATTATCTAGCAAACGAAACCATAGCGTGTTCTAACTTTGGATAACGCCATCTAGATTTTATTTAGGGGACTGAATTATGTTAGAAAAGTCGAAATCAGAGTATATCAATAAAAACGCGAGTAATAATCGCGAGGTCTAAGTTCGCGGCGAACTACTAGTTTACATTAGTCATGGAAGTAATAAGTACTTTGTACAAAGTGCTTATTACTTCCATGACATTAGTATCAACGATTTTGACGAACCATCGGTAAATGTTTCGTTAAATGTTTGGATTCGACTTCGCTGATGTCAAAAGTGCTATCGCGGTATTTTTTCTGAACGATTTAATCATTGACGTTACTCAAACGTTACCAAAAGTAAATCCAAACCCGAATGTTTAGGGCTTACAACGAGTATTAATAATACTAGGCGTTACTTTTATAATCGATGCTCGATTGTACGTATTTTAAGTGTCAGCACTATTTGAAACATCAAATGTCAATGTGGCATGTTTTGAAAAAAGGAGGGAATTGTTAAACATAGGACTAATGCGTGTAAATGCATCATTGATTATTTTATGTTTGCAACTGATTATTTTATGTTTGCAACACTTGTTGTACTTGACATGTATATCCGATGAACTGTCATCGTTCTCTTCCTTGTTAGACATTAGCTCGTCCCGGTTATGCACTTCACTATACTTGTTTTATATCAAATAATAAGTCAGTAATCTGTTTAATTTTTATGTGCATTATCAGTGCAATAATACAAGAAACCGTTATCAAGACTATTCATCCTTTTATTTTTCTTCTTAACCGAAGTACCAACCTCCACCGCCTACTCTCATTTATGTCCGTCATGGCATAATTTCAATATTTCAATAGGTTATTATGCCCAGACACAAGTTGGAGGTTTGAAAGTGGAATTTACGCACAGATTGCAAAATGGCAAGTAAAGATTGTGATGTACCGAGCGCCGGCAGTAGCGGTCGGGCACCGCATATGTCTTCAGTGCCCGCACCAATGTTCGGCGGCGGTGGCATTCAAATTGACCGGTTGGACGGAGCGGCTAACTATAATTCCTGGAAGTTCTCTATGCGTATGCTACTAACCCTGGAAGGTTTGTGGGAATGTGTCATGGGAGTCGACACCAACGCTGCGCACGATGCTCGTGCGCTGGCGCGCATATGTTTGTCCGTGAAGACGACGTGCCATCAATACGTCAGAGACGTGAAAAGCAGTAAAGAAGCCTGGACTAGGCTGAGCACCGTGTTTGAAGATCGTGGCCTGTATAGAAGAGTTCTTTTACTTCGGAAGTTACACCGAGCAGAATACTCGAATTTTTCATCCATGACGGAATATATAGAACATGTAATGAATCTGGTTCAGCAATTGAGTGACATTGGTAGGTCGATCGATGATGCTGAAATAGCAGAAATTTTGTTAAGTGGTCTTCCGCAAGAGTTTGAAGCCATAGTAACCAACTTGGAAACAGCGTCGGTATCAAGTAAGCTATCAAGTGAGCTGGTGAGATCTAAACTTTTGCAAGAAGAATTTAGGCGTACCACCACTGATAATCGCTCGGCGACAGCGTTCATTTCAAAAGAAAATAAAGTAGTGTGTAATTTTTGTAAAAGGTCGGGACATATTAAGAGTAAATGTTTTAAGTGGAAGAAACAGCAAAAGAAGGACAAACACGATAATAACAATAAAGCATTTAGTGCTACTGCTACAGCATTTTTTGCACAAAATTCTACGGACTGGTATGTGGACTCCGGGTGTTCGACACACATGTGTTGTGATAATAGTGTTCTCACAAACTATTAAGACATTAAAGTAGATAAAGGTGTGACTGTTGCTAACAATGATAAATTAAATAATTGTGGAATTGGTGATGTTGACATGAAGATAGGGCATATGGTAAGAATTGAAAATGTTTCTTTTGTCCCTCAATTATCAGCCAATCTTTTATCTGTGAGCAAATTAACTGAAAAAGGTTTATTAGTCATATTTTCTAAAGATGGGTGTAGCATATATGATAGATGTAAAATTTTTGGCAACCCAGTAGCAACTGCTTCAAAAATTAATGGCATTTTTAAGTTGGATGGTAAGATGGAATCAGCTGGTATGGTATCTTTGCCAGAAGTGTGCTCTTCCATGCCCCTGTGTTCTAGACAGGAGACACAGAGCACTAATGTTGCTGTCTCATCTCTATTGATATTTGGCACAAAAGGCTTGGTCACTTAAACAGTAAGGATTTGTGTAGACTACGGGATGGAGCTGCAATGGGTATATCGTTCCAGGATATAGGTCTGAAGAACTGCACTGCCTGCCTTCAAGGCAAGATGTGTGCGAAGCCATATCCTTCGGGTCAAGCTCAGCGTGCAGCGGGTCCTCTCGAGCTTGTCCATTCCGACATGTGTGGACCAATCCAGGAGGCAAGCTTTGGTGGGGCAAAGTACCTTGTGACATTCACAGATGACTACACTAGGAAGTCATTTGGATACTTGTTGAAGAATAAAGCACAGGTAATGCCATGTTTTATTGATTTTCGAACTTTAGCAGAAAAACAGCTGGGTTTACCAATTAAAATTTTAAGAACTGATAATGGGGGAGAATACTGTAGTCGACAATTTGAAGAATATCTCAAGTGTGAGGGTATAGTTCACCAAACAAGTGTAGTTTATTGCCCTCAGCAGAATGGTGTAGCTGAATGACTTAATAGAATAATTTTTGAAAAGGTTAGGTGTATGCTCCATGATGCTAATCTTGATGGAAGGTACTGGGGTGAGGCAGCCATGACTGCCATTTACCTAAAAAACAGGAGCCCTACGTCAGCTTTGGCAGGTATGACACCTGAAGAGAAGTGGTCTGGCCATAAGCCTGACCTCAGTAAGCTTCATACTTTTGGGTGCATTGCATACTCCCTACTTCCTGAACAAAAACGTCGTAAGCTTGATGCTAAAAGCCAGAAACTTATTTTCGTTGGCTATAGTGAGACTTCAAAAGGTTTTCGACTTATTGACCCCAATAATCCGAAAAATATAATTACTTCCAGGAATGTAGCATTTCTAGAGGAATGTTTTAATGACAAAGAGAAATTGAATTTCGACTCTAACTGTGATAATTTTATTTCATATGATATGACATGTTCAAATGATAACTGTGATATTCAATCAAATTCTAATAATAATATTTTAAATGATAATAATTTGAATAATATGAGTAATAATTTGAATGTCAATATGAATAATGGTATTGTCAATGTTGAATCAATTTCAGAACTACCTGTGATAACTGAAACTGAACAAAGTTGTGATCTCAGTTCTAATTCATTGCCTTCGACGGTTTCAGGATCTTTAGAGGACGACTACAACACGGGTTGTGAGGATGAGAGCGATGTAAGCGTTGCTGAGTTGCCGATTGAAACTGGGGCATTCATGGACAATGAACCTGTTCAATCTGGTGTGTCAGCTGCTGGGGACAATGTCCCAGATCCCCCTGCTGCTCCGGTATCTCGTTCCGTGCGTAGTACTTGTTCTAGATTGCCTAAAAGGTATGATGATTTTGAGATTGACTATGGTTTGTTGACACAGGAAGACAATATTGTATTCAGGCTATTGCTGGTCGGTATGCTCAGCAGTGGAGGGCTGCTATGCAGAGTGAATACAATTCTTTGCTGGAAAATAATGTGTGGTCCTTGGTTGATAGACCGTCTGGTGAAAATGTCATTAAGTCTAAGTGGGTATTTAAAGTTAAATACGATGCCACAGGTAAATTTGACAAATTTAAAGCTAGGGTTGTTGCCAGGGGTTTTACACAAGTTCCAGGGGTAGATTATAATGATATTTTCTCTCCGGTAGTGAGGCACTCTACTATGCGTATATTGTTTTCTTTAGCTACTACAATGGATCTTAATATCGATCATATTGATATTAATACTGCATTTTTAAATGGTACGCTACAAGAAAAAATATACATGGAGCCTCCTCCAGGCTTTGGTATGGGTGATAAAATTTGTTTACTACAAAAGGGGATTTATGGGTTGAAACAAGCCAGCAGAATCTGGAATGAAAAAGTTCATATGTTGTTAACTCAAAATGGATATAAACAATCAAAATGTGAACCTTGTGTTTATACTTATAAAGATGGTGATGACTTGATCATTATTGCGCTCTATGTAGATGATTTTTACTTATTTTATTGTAAAAGTAGTAAAAATATTAAACATCTACTTAGATTACTGGAAGATAATTTTAAAATTAAAAATTTAGGTCCTCTAACTAGCTGTGACAAGATGCGGATGACAAGAGATAGAGCCAATAAAGTTTTGAAACTTGACCAATGTGCATATATTAAGAAATTGTTGTCACGCTTTGGTATGCAAAATTGTAAACCTGTATCCACACTATGGCTGTGAACACTAAATTAGTTAAATCAGAAAATCCAGTTTTACAAGATGATATATATAATTATAGAGAGCTTTTAGGTAGCCTTATGTATCTTGCTGTATGTACTAGACCAGTCATAGCTCATGTTTGTAGTCAGCTAAACCAATTTTTAAATTGTTTTGACAAAAATCACTGGCAGGCAGCAAAACGAGTTTTACGTTATCTGTCAGGTACTATAGACTATTGTTTATGTTTTAAAAATAGTAAAGACTTGCATATAAATGCATATGCAGATGCTGACTGGGGTAATAATACAGTTGACAGAAAATCATACACTGGTTTTGTAGTTAAATTGGGTAACCATACAGTAAACTGGGAATCTCGAAAGCAAAAATGTGTAGCGCTTTCCAGCACTGAAGCGGAGTATATAGCCATAAGTGACACTTGTAAAGATTTACGTTTTATGAAAAATTTCTTAAGTGAAATTATTTCAAATTGCAATGATATTAAAGTGACTGTATATAATGATAACCAAAGCGCACAGAAGCTTTTAAAATGTAAGGAGTATTGTCACAAAAAGACGAAACACATTGACATTAGATACCATTACATAAAGGACATAGTTTTGAATAAGTTTATTGATGTTCAGTATATGCCTACTGATATTATGTTTGCTGACTTATTGACGAAACCTTTAGGGTCTATTAAATTTAAGAAATTTGTAAATGACTCAAATGTTATGTAATTACTAGCTTTTGCCCGCGGCTTCGCCCGCGTGAATTTCCCACGGGAACAGTGCTTTTTCCCGGGATAAAAAGTAGCCTATGTGCTATTCCAGGTCATTATCTACCTCTGTACCAAATTTCATCGAAATCCGTCCAGTAGATTTTGCGTGATTGAGTAACAAACATCCTCACAAACTCACAAATTCACAAACTCACAAACTCACATCCAAACTTTCGCATTTATAATATTAGTATGGATTAGTAATTAGTAATATTAGTAATTAGTATTAGTATGGATAACTTGAATTTGTCAAGATTTGTTTTGTTATTCTGTTATGTATGACTTACATATTTTTGTATGTATACTTAAATGATAATGATACATTTATAGGGCAGTGTTAAACATAGGACTAATGCGTGTAAATGCATCATTGATTATTTTATGTTTGCAACTGATTCTTTTATGTTTGCAACACTTGTTGTACTTGACATGTATATCCGATGAACTGTCATCGTTCTCTTCCTTGTTAGACATTAGCTCGTCCCGGTTATGTACTTCACTATACTTGTTTTATATCAAATAATAAGTCAGTAATCTGTTTAATTTTTATGTGCATTATCAGTGCAATAATACAAGAAACCGTTATCATCCTTTTATTTTTCTTCTTAACCGAAGTACCAACCTCCACCGCCTACTCTCATTCATGTCCGTCATGGCATGATTTCAATAGGAATAAACCTAAAACTGTTGAAACTTAAAGACTTAAATTTCGATTTTCAACTGTTTTTTTGTTTAGTTAGGTAGGTACCTATACTTTAGTGTTATTCTGTCTTTCTGTGATAAAAGTAAGTAAGTTACGTCTTTTTTCAAAAACCATGGTGGACCGACGCCGTGTCACCACAGTGCGGCAGCTTGAACTGCTGGTTGAGTTTGCCGAGGCCAATAGAGATTTGGCCCTCGGCAGACTACGATCGAAGGAGGCGCGATTTCTCTCAAACCGCCTTTGGCTCGAATGTTCTAATAATGAGGGTCCAGCAAGATCCGCTAAAGAGTGGTCCAAAGTAAGTACCACACCTTTGTAAGCGTAACTACTTACCTATCGTACGTAAGTATACGAGTGCACATTCTGTTGAGGCAGTGATTCCCCTTCAACCCTGATGGATTCTGATCTTGTAGGAGTCTTAGTCCACTTAACTTTTTCTTTTTATTTGGGACTATTTTATTGTTTGGCACATAGCATTGCATTATAACTATTATCACGTGGTTTCTGGTGGCAACACGTTGCATCGCTTTGTGAAATGTGTTTTCGCCCTCACGGATTCTCTCGTGTACGGTGACACCACAGAAATATTTTTTTCTCCTATAAGAAAGAGTATAAATCACAGAAATATTTTTTTATAGGAGGTATAAATACTCAAGTCTGTGGGTGAGGTGAGACCATAGAGCAATGTTGCTCGAAGGCACAAATAAAAAATTATTTCTGTGCTCGAAAGGTGAGACCCAGATAAAGTCGTGACATTAATGTTTAAGGAACTAGCATTAATTAGAGCCTGTCCGCACTGCGGAATATTCCGCACGCGAAAAAATCCGCAAATTCTGTGGCATATGGAATAGTATGGGAGTGTCCGCACATGCGGTGAAAATTCCGCAAAATGTTGCAAAATTCACCGCGCACAACCGCGGTTGCGGATAATTTCCGCGAGAAATTCTGTGGAGTTTGAAGCATGTATGGTTGTTTCCACACTGCAGTTTCTTTCCGCATTTTTCAGTCGTGCACCGGCGGCGCTTTGTGCAGCATGTCACGATCCCAGTCTCTTATCAAACACTGGTTGGTTAGAGTGCACTACATAATGTTTCGAGGGAAGTGAGGCAGGTAACGGAAGCCTTAAATAAAATAATCACCAAACACGTGCGTTAGTACATTATATCTCGATGCCAAACACATATCAAATGACCTATGGAACTTAATGACAGAAATGCCATCAAGGCAAAGTGAGTAAATATTCAGTAAAATTATTTGATGATATTTTTCCTGTAAAAGGATATTCTGTAACCTTATTTGTACCTCTTCTACATCTTCTACTTCTAGATTTTATCACCAGTTCCATATTCCCGGAGTGCTTGGATGCGTTGACGGAACGCATGTGGCAATTTTATGGCCTGAAATACAAGAAGAAAGATATTATAATAGAAAGGGGTACCATTCCCTTAATGTTGTGATTGTAAGTTCATTCTAAAATATACTATATTATATACTGATATTTGCATATTCATAACTAATTAGACCTTCACGTCCACGTGTGGAAGTCCATGCTGCCTGCACGCTAAAGCCAGTTTTGCTTGAAGCAAAATGCATAATAATCGTGTTTAATATTGTTTTTTTTTTTTCAAAAAACTAAAGAATGCGGCAAATGTAATACAGACGGAATGACCCTTGTGCCCTGGAGGTTGGGACGGCCCCTAGTATGGGATGCCACATGTGTTACCTTGGCGCTGTCCCACCTCCAAGCTACGGGGTCCAAGGCCGGCGCTGCAGCGGCTGCTGCCGAAAGCCTCAAACGGCGTAAATCGGTGATTTATACATTTTTGAGCCGTTTGGGGTTGAGACATTAGGGCCGTGGGGACCTTCAGACCACAAACTATATGACGCCATCTCCCAAAAATTAATTGAGGTTTCTCGTGACCAGAGGGCTGGTATTTATCTAGCACAGAGTATTTATTGTGAGAATAATATTTTTAATACAACATGACATGGATCTGGCAACACTATTTCCTGTACGGATTGTCTATGTTTTTTCTCACTGTATGTCATTGTTCTGTTGTCTCTGTTCCGTTCTGATGTCCGGTCTAGCTACGTATTGTATTTGTAAAATTATCTTTTATTTCCATGACGTTCAGTCTGTTTGTAAATTGTTTGTTAGTTTCAATAAACGTTGCAAACGTCTGCGAGCTGAAGTGCTTCTTTAATTTCATCATCAACTCCGACCTGACCTGTCTGCCACCGCGTGTAAAACAGCTTCCCTGTACCAGCGCACTTTGTAACATTTATCTCGCATTGCCATCAAACGTGGCAATGCTGCCAGCCTTCTGGACACTTTACCTCAGGGCAACGAACTGTCGGGGCTGGCATTTTTGTAAATATATTAAATTTCCAATCCAATAAAAAAATACTGAAAAAAAAATTAGACTTCCCGTTATAGATTTGCGATTTAGATTTAAACATCTTGTGTATGGATGCAAGCAACCTCGGATCCGCGCATGATTCATCTATCCTAATATTTTAAAAGACACAAATAAAATACCTTCTTGAGTACGGTGAGACCACAGAAATACATATATTTATTTAATAGGAGGTATGGGACCCAGATGAAGTCGTGACGTGTCGTGACATAAATGTAGAAGGAACTAACATTAGTCAGTCGCGTTCGCGCACCGGTCAAGGGCGGAAGCGTTTTGTGTTGTGACAGCATCGCAATAATAGTAATATCGATAAAATGATGGAAATTGTGAAGTGTAATAACTGCAATATAGTGATAGACGAAATGCTGGCATACATACAAAATTGTATGTCGGTCGTGGATAAAGTATCCCTAGTGCAGATTTGCAGCGCGACGTATACCAGTGCCGAAATCAAGAAATCGAAAACGTTACTTTTTGAATCTGTGGCGACGGATCTCCGTAATATCGCTAGCAAACGAGCGAGAACAACCTTGGCCATTTGAGGAGAAAAAATAACGATTTGAGGCACAGTCAGTTTTTTCAAAAAACCTCACTTACACCGAGACGTTAAAAACACAAACCAATTTATATTTTACTAAACGGCAACTTGACAAATTATAAAACCACTGAGAACACAGGACAATAAATAACAACCACATCTGCTTTCGACTTTGTTCCACTAAGTTTTTAGCCTACAAAGAGAGACAAAAATTTGGAGACTGTAGATGCACAGCTTAATAAAGAACAATTCAATAGAACAAGTTAATGAAATCAAACTCCTGGGGCTCATAATGGACAGGAAACTCAACTTCAACAAACATGTCTTCAAGAAGTCGGCAGACATATACAAAAACTGCTGCCACGTCGAGACACTCGAAAAAGAGTACTACGAGCGAGAACGTCACCTGGGGTCATTTAGATATTAAAATGCTTAGTAAAACTTCATTCGCAGAGGTACCTACTGTAAATAAAACGGAAACAATATGACTAAAATGTGTCTTATTTATTAACTCCCTTGAACAAACTGCTGGGTCATGACCTCTGTGACCCCCTTTGGACCGCGCTTGTCATAGACATAGAAAACTATAGATCCGCCTTATGTTTCATTTCGTTTACACAAAAAATAAACTAACAAACAAAATGACAAACTATCTCGCTCGAATAAACTTAAAAACCAAAGAATTTTACCTGCAGTTAGTTGAACTATCAAATAATAATAATGAATATTTTATTTCGAAGTTAAACAGTACATTATAACAAAAAAATTCACTGTAGAGTTGCGTTATGAACAAACACTTTAAAAATACCAAAAGTCTGCGAACAAACCAGATCGAAAATAATTTCTAAACAATAGAAAATAACATACCTATTCTTTTATTTTATACTTATTGTTTAATATTATAGCTACAAATAAATATGTAAGTGTGTTTTGTAGTTTATCTATCTAAATAAACGAGCGAGAACAACCTTGGCCATTTGAGGAGCAAAAGTAACGATTTTGAGGCACAGTCAGTTTTTCAAGAAAACCTCACACCCAGACGTTTATAACACAAACTAATTTATATTTTATAAAACAGCAATGTGGCAAATTCTAAAACCACTGAGAACACAGGACAATAAATAACAACCACATCTGCTTTCACTTTCACAAAAACTGCTGCCACGTTGAGACACTCGAAAAAGAGTACTACGAGCGAGGACGTCACCTGGCGTCATTTAGATATTAAAATGCTTAGTAAAACTTTTCATTCGCAGAGGTACCTACTGTAAATAAAACGGAAACAATATGACTGTATAATGTTTCTTATTTATTAACTCACTTGAACAAACTGCTGGGTCATGTCCTCTTTGACCCCCTTTGGACCGCGCTTGCCATAGACAAAGAAAACTATAGATCCGCCTTATTCCGTTATCCGCCATTTCGTTTACACAAAAAAATAAACTAACAAAATGACAAACTATCTCGCTCAAATAAACTTAACCTAATAAGTACTGTTCGGGCCCGTGGCGGCGCTCCGAGCGACCGCTAGCAAACGAACGAGAACAACCTTGGCCCTTTGAGGAACGAAAATAACGATTTGAGGCACAGTCAGTTTTTCAAGAAAACCTCACACCCAGACGTTTAAAACACAAACCAATTTATATTTTATAAAACAGCAATGTGGCAAATTCTAAAACCACTGAGAACACAGGACAATAAATAACAACCACATCTGCTTTCGACTTTGTTCCACTAAGTTTTTAGCCTACAAAGATAGACAAAAATTTGGAGACTGTAGATGCACAGCTTAATAAAGAACAATTTAATAGAACAAGTTAATGAGATCAAACTCCTGGGGCCAGGCATTCGCAGACGATGTTGTCCTTGTCTTCGATGGGAGCACTGCATTGGACATCGAGCTTAGTGCTGGTGCCGCCCTCGAACATGTCCGGACGTGGGGTATCGAAAATAAACTGAAATTTGCACCGCACAAAACCTGCGCGATAACAGTAACCCGCAAAATCAAATATGATACCCCACGACTGAGCATGGGCGGGGTCGCCATCAGCATGTCTCGAGAACTAAAAATGCTAGGTGTCACCATCGACGACAAGTTGACATTTAACTCTCATGTCGCGAATGTCTGCCGAAAGGCCATCGGCATATATAAACAATTGTCCAGGGCAGCAAAGGCGAGCTGGGGCCTGCACCCGGAAGTCATAAGGACAATATACACTGCGACAGTGTAACCGGTGATCCTGTATGCCGCCAGCGCACGGGCTCCCGCAGCCGAAAAGCTAAGCGTCCAAAAACAGTTAGGTGTCGTGCAACGTGGTATTGCACAAAAGTAGTGCAAAGCATATCGAACCGTGTCACTAAACGCAGCACTTCTAATAACCGGGATACTCCCCCTCGATCTCAGAGTCAAAGAGGCAGCCGCGTTATACAGAGCAAAGAAAGGAGAAGCCATACTAGCGGAATTAAAGGACAGAGAGATCGAGAGGATGTCGTCAGCGATCGAGGCACCTCACCCCTCCGAGCAGACTATAGTGGAGGTGATCAGCCTGATGGACCAAGAGCAAGTGAACACCCACGTCAACCAGGAGGTGCGGATTTTCACCGATGGTAGTAAAATCGATGGCCGAGTAGGGGCAGCCCTGTCCATATGGAAAGGAGGCATCGAAACTCAAACAGTCAAACTTGCCCTACCAAGCTACAGTACGGTCTATCAGGCTGAGCTCCTGGCCATCTGTGTCGCTACGAGGGAGATTAAAAAACACAAAAACGCTACAACATACGGAATCCTCAGCGATTCGATGTCGGCACTCCTCACAATCAGAAACGTCGCCCACCTCCATCCCCTTGCAGTTGAAACGAGAGATAACCTAAAAACAATATCACTCCAAAACAAGGTAATTACCCTGTTTTGAATCAAAGCACACGCAGGGTTAGAAGGAAATGAGAGGGCAGACACGCTGGCAAAGGAGGCCGCCGAAAATGTAAAGCGGAAACCGATCTACGACAAGTGTCCGGTTTCACACGTCAAGCGTAGCCTTCGTATGGAGACACTTGAAGTGTGGAACCAAAGATACAAAAGAGAAAGTACTGCATCAACTACTAAAATGTTCTTTCCGGACGCTATAACAGCATACAAAATAGTACGTAAACTGGAACTGAACATGACACTGACACAACTACTTACTGGACACGGTGGGTTCTCCGAGTACCTGAATCGTTTCAAGTGCAAGGAAAATCCATCGTGTCAGTGCGACCCGACTGTTGACGAGACTGTTGCCCACATAATTACAGAATGCCCGATATTCTGCAAAGAGAGACACAACATGGAGCAAAAGATTAGAAATAAATTAAATGTCGAAATAATACAAGAAATAATGACAGGAAAAGACAGGGACGTATTTTTAGAGTACTGTATAAAGTTGATAAACATAGTAATAAAAAGAAATAAAACATAGCAAGAAATGTATGTTTTCATAATATGTTAAATATTATTGATAAGCATAGGAATAAGTTTTAGTTAATAAAAATTATAAGTAGAAACAATACTCTGGAAAATGTAAAGTATGAACCAATTAGAATTAAGATCCATTATTTTTATGTAAATAAAAAACAACATGTCCACACTATTATTACCCTGTAGAAATAGAAAACCAATAAAAGGATAGAACCGGTAGAATAGACATGGGCATCCCACCCATCATGGAAAGAATGGAGAAGGATAAAAGAAAGATACAGTATGTAGAATGGAAGTGCGAGAGGAATGAAACGCGAGAACTGGTATGAAAGAGAGATAGATACGCAAAGACTCCATCACCTTTGGAGGTTTGAGAAAAAAAAAATAATAAAAAAAAAATCTCCTGGGGCTCATAATGGACAAGAGACTCAACTTCAACAAACATGTCTTCAAGAAATCGGTGAACATATACAAGCAACTTGCGTGCGCAGCTAAGGTATCCTGGGGACTGAATGGGGAAATCATAAGAACAATATACATCGCAGTGATAGAGCCAATTACAACCTACGCGGCATGCACCTGAGCAAAAGTGTCTAAACTCGAAATGAATAAAAAGTTGAAAGCACTCTAGAGAGGCTTTGCTCAGAAGATATGCAAAGCCTACAGGACAACGTCGCTAACATCAGCTCTAGTCCTATCGGGAACATTGCCATTAGACCTACGCATCCAAGAAGTAGCAGCACACTACGAAGCAAAGAAAGGTATGACAGGCCACTATTTCCCACCTGGTCGTAATCTCGAGGAAAAAGTCAAGAACCTAGAGCTCCCACATCCGGCTACTCAAATAACGGTATAGTATGAACTCGAGGACATGACCACAAAACCACAAGAAACTCAGCATATCTCCGGCCCACAAGTCTACACTGATGGCAGTAAAATAGAAGGACGAGTCGGAGAGGTCACATGGTGGGAAGAAGGCAGGGAGACCAGTAGTGAGACCTTCAGCCTAGACCCGATTTGTACGGTCTTCCAATCGCCCTGTGCAACTTTACGCGTTGCAAAGGGCGGTACTGAAAGCGAAAAGAAGCAAAAGGGAGACAATAAATATCTTGAGTGATTCTAGATCATCACTCGAACTGTTGCAAAACCCAAAGCTCCTGCACCCTCTGGCCAAAGCAATCAAGGAGAATATATTGGAGATCAGACAGGAAGGGCGGTAAGACTCTTCTGGCTAAGAGCACATGTGGAAACAGCAGGCAATGAAAGAGCAGACGAATTGGCGAAAGCAGCCACGAATATCACGGCTAACACACTCGACTACGCGGGGGTTCCGCTGTCCTATGTCAGGAAAAAAATCAGAGAGGAAACGGTCCAGAAATGGCAAGACCGTTAAGACACCTCCTCGACTGGGTCAGTCACAAGGGTTTTTCTACCAGACGTCGATAAAGCCTATCAACTTGTCAGGGAAACAAAACTTACTACATACTCAAATCCTGACAGGACATGGCGGCTTTGGGGAATACTTGCACAGGTTTAACCTTAGGGACAACCCTGGCTGTGAGTGTGACCCAAACGTCAACTAGTCAGTGTGGCATATAGGTACTATTCGAATGCCCACGCTTTCAAATAACTCGATACAACCTGAAATGCTCAGTTAATCTAGTGCTAAACAAAGATAATGCAAAGGAGCTGCTACAACAGTACCAAAACTCGCCAAATATTCCTGGACTATATGGAGCATGTAGCTGGGATAGCATCAAGACGGAACAGTACAAATCCAACAGTACACACCGCACCAGGAAACCCTCAAACACAACATGAACATAACAAAACAAGCAACTGACCACCCCAAAGGAAGCAGTGAACTTCAACATATTGCAAATCGGGGAAACGGAAGCCCCGGATTACACCTGTCCGGCGTAGCCCCGTCATTGTTACAAAATTATCGAATGCCAAAAAATGGTAGCAAAAAATTTTATAGAACCCAACTCTTTTATTTTATACTTATTGTTTTATAGCTACAAATAAGGATGTAAGTATATTTATTTATTTATTTTTAATGAGTAATACGGACATATCACACAGATTGAGCTAGCCCCAAAATAAGTTCGACACTTGTGTTATGGGATACTAACTCAACAATACTATATTTTATAACAAATACATATATATATCGAAGCAAGAAGTATCTGATATCTGATTAATTAAAGAGACTACGGGAAACGTCAAGTTGACATGACAGCTTGGATGAGGTTGGCGCGGGGCAAGTGGTAACACCATAAAGCCGACCAGGATAATTATCTCTATGGGCAACACTCGATTCGTTCATAGACAGAGTCGGGCTTTGACAGTTAAGTTGGCATTACCTACGGAAAGTGGGTTGGTTGGCATCATGGACTTGGATTGCATCAGATTGCAGTTTGCATTATTTCTGGCTGTTTTTGGAACCTGAAAAAGTGCGGTTTTTGGATTGGGATGGTGTCGTTTCCTCCGCGCCAAACTTATCGCGTTTTCTAGTAGTCTTTATCGGAAATCAACCGAACAGTGTATTATTATTTTGTGACAGAAACTTGGAACAGTGATTACAGCTTGTATACTACAAACTACACATTTTATTTCATGACGGCCATCATGCCTTCCCCGAATATGGAGGCTTCTCCGTCATCAGAAGAGGGATGCGAGCAAGACGTTCCACATGAATTGCTGAAAGAAAACAATGATGACAAATGGTCCAGGCTTATGGAACAGCAGAATCGCAACTTTTTGGCATTGATAAAAGCTATAAAAAAACCCACACAGCCGAGCAACCTTCGTTTACCCGATTTTGACCCAGCTAAGAAGGATATTGACGCAAAAGCATGGCTATCGACGGCAGACTTGTGCTTTACGGATGAAAACAAAGAAGGTGCTTCGTTAGTGATCGCATTGAGTAGTGCTCTAAAAGGATCTGCGTCTACATGGCTTTCTACTGTGTCGTTCCCTGGGATGACTTGGAACGATTTTAAGGAGCTTTTTATTGCAAGGTACGAATGTTCTATAACTCCTGCCTCATTTTTGATTGAGATACAAGGTAAAAGACCCAAAGAAAACGAAAGTTATGCCTCCTACGCAGCAAGCTTAATATCATCTATTATGTCGAGATGGAATGATTTATCCGTCGAACAAATCGCCATCGCTACAGTTTTAGCACACATTTCTCGTTTTGATAACCGTGTTCAACACCTGGCCTTTACAAAAGATATTCAAACACGGAATCAGCTACAACAAGAGCTGCAAGCTGTCTCGTTTATAAAAAGGAAAATACCTCTTGATGACTGCGAGGGTTCAGATTCGAAACGACACCGACCTGGAATTTCTAATACTATAAAATGTTATACCTGTGGAAAATTGGGTCACAAGGCTTCACATTGTTACCGAAATAATTCAAAACAAGATGTATGTCATGATTTTAAGCACCAACGTAGCGGTGAAGGTAGTGCGAAGACTTCTACATCGACGAAGACATCTACGATCACGTGCTTCAATTGCAAAGAGGTGGGCCACTACGCATCGAGCTGTCCACGTCGCGATCGCGACGCTAGTGCCGGGACTTCGAAGGCTTCTACGACGAAGCGCGTCGACTTGTGCGTCGTGAGCGCTCCTTCTGGAACTCTTCGGCGCCTCGGTGAGCAATTTCATTTTTGTTATGATTCAGGTGCTGAGTGCTCCTTGATCAAAGAGTCTGTAGCTAGCGGAGCGGTGGTGGCCGAGTAGTAGGGCGCCCGCCTGTGGTTGCAAGGGTCCCGGGTTCGAGTCCTGCCCGTGCTACATGAGTTTGTGTGCCAGTCTGGCTCATGTACCTGTGTTAGTTTTCATTACCTACCACTTGCTTCCGGTGAAGGGGGGCATCGTGGGGAGGCCTGCTGCGCTCTGGTTGATGATTGTCAGCTGGTGTGTGAAATTAAAAGGGGAATTGGCGGGCCACTCTGTTGGGATTGCCGGGAAGGTTGTTATGTGTGTTTCATTCCATATGGTGACCGCGGCCCTCGGTCATGAGGAATATGACTCAATTTTTTGCTTTAATTGTGATTGATGATATTTAGTATTGAAGTATGTTTCCATGTTTTACTGGATAGTAATTTACCCTATGATATTTTAATGGGTTATAACATTCTTGCATACGGTTTAACTTTTCAGATTAAAATGTGAATAATGTGTTATGTGACTGTTAAACAAAATCCGTTTTGTAATTTAGAGAAGTTGATGCTAATTTGACTTGGGTGAACATTTTGAAAACTTTGCATTGCTTGGTGTAGTTATTGGGGGATGGACCCAGAGAACTATGTACCCGGGGGAGAGACCCGGTGTGAGTTGAAATTATGGAGGTTACTGGGGGAAGGACCCAGTGAACCATGTACCCGGGGAGAGACCCGATGTGAGTTGAAATTATGGAGGTTACTGGGGGAAGGACCCAGTGAACCATGTACCCGGGGGAGAGACCCTATGTGAGTTGAGATTATGGTGGTTACTGGGGGATGGACCTAGTGAACTACGTGCCCGGGGGAGAGACCCGGTGTGATTTGAGATTGTGATAGTTACTGGGGGAGGGACCCAGTGAACTATGTATCTGGGGGATGGACCCGGTGAGATTGGAGAGTTGGTTACTGGGGGAGGGACCCAGTGTACTATGTATTTGGGGGGTGGACCCGGAGAGATTGGAGGGTTGGTTACTGGGGGAGAGACCCAGTATGGATGATAACCAGGGGAATGTTATCCGGTAGGTTATGTGACCGGATGGAGGTACATAATCCTGCAAAAGCTTTGCAAGTTTATAACTAGAGAGAACTGTTTACATTTGGAACTTGGGTGATGTTTAACGGTCACGGCACAGAATATAGTTCTGTGAATTCGGTTACAATTAGTTTTTACTTTTTTTTTGTTATGATGTTTATCGCAGCAATTAGTTATTTTCTATTACATACAGTATGTACTTGTTGATAAAAAAAAAAATTACATTTAGAATATTTGAAAGTTTCTTTTTTTTCTTGAATGGTCAGGAATGACCGAGCTATGTAATGTTATTATGATGTTATGTCTCTTTACAGACCCTTCACACGAGGACGTGTGAACTGTCAGGACGGCCGTATCGAAGCAAGAAGTATCTGATATCTGATTAATTAAAGAGACTACGGGAAACGTCAAGTTGACATGACAGCTTGGATGAGGTTGGCGCGGGGCAAGTGGTAACACCATAAAGCCGACCAGGATAATTATCTCTATGGGCAACACTCGATTCGTTCATAGACAGAGTCGGGCTTTGACAGTTAAGTTGGCATTACCTACGGAAAGTGGGTTGGTTGGCATCATGGACTTGGATTGCATCAGATTGCAGTTTGCATTATTTCTGGCTGTTTTTGGAACCTGAAAAAGTGCGGTTTTTGGATTGGGATGGTGTCGTTTCCTCCGCGCCAAACTTATCGCGTTTTCTAGTAGTCTTTATCGGAAATCAACCGAACAGTGTATTATTATTTTGTGACAGAAACTTGGAACAGTGATTACAGCTTGTATACTACAAACTACACATTTTATTTCATGACGGCCATCATGCCTTCCCCGAATATGGAGGCTTCTCCGTTGTGCAGAACAACTACGCTCTGCTACCAGAAAATGTGCGCAGAGAATCCGGACAAACGAAGTGGCGGGAAGAATTCTGTACCGGAACTTCACCGGGAAAAAACCACCGGTAAAAATAAGTACCGGGAAAAAATCTCCACGCGGCACCACGTTTGCCCGACTAGAACCTAACTTAAGCTATACGCAGACTGCTACCACCGTAGCTTATAAAGGGAGCTACAGGGCCCTATATAATAACCTAACCTATAAATTAACTAAACTAAAAACTATAAATTTAATCTTCAACTCACCAAGTTGACTTTCCTTTCGATCCAAGTTGGGGTGTCTTCGGAGAAGGTGGTGGTCCCTAAATCACCCAACCTACCCCATGAGATCTCAACCCCCAGAAAAAATACCTGATCCGTCTAGCAGTTCCACTCGGCAACAGGTTTCGGCGTCTCCAGGCAGCCACAGGTCACGTCGGTCACAACAAACAGTCCAAGTAAAAGGTTTCACAAACACACACGTTCCATAGTTATTTAACAAAAGGGAAACTCACAATTATAGTTCAAACTAACCAACAATCAACGTGGTTTTAGACAAAGGGACGCGGGACCTCTCGCGTATTAAACAAACCGAAATCGCACAGGACAATGGCGGCCGTCCGCCATGCCATTCACGCGAGCAGTGTGTGAGAACCCCGAACGCCTGGTGGCGACAATAGGAAACGCGTGCGTTTCGTTTCACGCAAATATATTACAAACATCCGTCATATAGATTAACGTCCAAGACCAATCCAATCTGAAAAAGATCATTTTCCATCTTGACCCGACCGGGGATCAAATCCGGGACTTCTGGTGGACAGTCCGGCGTGATGACCGTTGGGCCACGGAGGTCGTCATTTTTCATTTCACATTACATTGCTATGTACTATAGCACCTTGCGGGGTTGAGCTGTTGTACTTGCGAGAAGGAAAACCGATGTCCTTACGAGCGGATTGCGTACCCAGCGGATGGAAAAACGGACTCAAACCTGTACCTATAGCAGGCATGTCGTCGATCTTTAAAATCCTATGGCAACATCGTTAAAATGCGGCAACAAGTGAAAAGAGAGGCGGCTAACAAAGAAGTTTTGGAAGTTAAATCGGATGTGCAGCTCAACAGAAATACGAGCACCAGTGCAGCTCAATTGGACGGGAAAGTGTAATCTGCATCCGCGATAAATTTGTCGTACACGACCGATGCCCACCGACAAGATGGCGGCGCGCACAAATGTTCTAGTTCACGTGCGCCTGCTAGACGACGGGGCGACCGTCAGTCTGGTTGCCAGAGACCTGGCAGACCGAGCTAGTGTGCACGGTAAGAGCTTCATTCCTTCGGGACTCCGCTTCGTTGGTATGTAAAACTTAATTAATTGACTTTGACATTAGTAACAGTGCCGGTGATCATTTTCAAATACGTGTGCGTAAAATTAAGGAACTAAAACCAGTGCAATATGTGTCTAAATTAAGCCTTAGCCGTAACATTAGCCTGTATGATAACAATGATAACTTGTCGCATTTTTGTAATAATAACAATTGACTTGAAAATTTAATAAAACCTGAGTTATTATTAGGACAAGGTAATTATGATTTCATTGCACCAACATCGTGCAAGAGGTGTACGCCTAGTGGACCATTTATAACACAGACCGCATTAGATTCAACGTATGTTTTCTAGTTTATCTAAGTAACTAAACGAAAACCTTGAGCCTTCGAAGTGCGAAAATACCGATTTTGAGGCACAGTCAGTTTTTCGAGAAAACCTCACACCCAGACGTTTATGACACAAACCAATTTATATTTTACAAAACGGAAACTTGGCAAATTCTAAAACCACTGAGAACACAAGGCAATAAATAGCAAACACATAGATTTTTTTACAAAACGGCAACGTGCCAAACTATAAAACCACTCTGTTGTAGAAAAGTTTCCGATAGAAAGATAGACAAAAATTTGAAGACTCTGTAGATGCACAGCTTAATAAAGAATTTCACGATTTTCTGTTAGTTACACAATTATCGAATGCCAAAAATTGTAGCAAAAAAATAAAATGTGCGTAAAATTAAGGAACTAAATCCAGTGCAATATGTGTCTAAATTAAGCCTCAGCCGTAACACTAGCCTGTATAGTAACATTGATAACTTGTCGAATTTTTGTAATAATAACAATTTACTAGAAAATTAAATAAAACCTGAGTTATTATTAGGACAAGATAATTATGATCTCTTTGCACCAATATCGTGCAAGAGGTGTACGCCTAGTGGCCCATTTATCACACATACCTCATTATATTCAACGTATGTTTTCTAGTTTATCTATGTAAATAAACGAGCAAACCTTGAGCCTTTGAAGTGCAAAAATACCGATTTTGAGGCAGTCAGTTTTTCAAGAAAACCTCATACCCAGACGTTTATGACTCAAACCAATTTATATTTCACAAAACGGCAACTTGACAAATTTTAAAACCACTGAGAACACAGGACAATATAGCAAACACATAGGTATGGTTTTTTTACAAAACTGCAACGTGCCAAACTATAAAACCACTCTGTTGCACAAAAGTTTCCGATACAAAGATAGACAAAAATTTGAAGACTTTGAAGAATCACAGCCTATTATGGAAGAATTTCACGATTTTCAAAAATTTTAAGTCTGTACTTAGATGCACAGTTAAATATAGAAGAATTTCACAATTTTCTGTCACCGTTACAAAATTATCAAATGCCAAAAGTTGTAGGCATCAAAAAATTATAGAACCCTACTCTTTTTTATACTTATTGTTTTATAGCTACAAATAATGATTGAAAAGTTTCCGATAGCCTACAAAGAAAGACAAAAATTTGAAGACTCTGTAGATGCACAGCTTAATAAAGAATTTCACGATTTTCTATTAGTTACAGAATTATCGAATGCCAAAAATTGTAGCAAAAAATTATATGACCCAAGAGGCCGAGAGCCAAATTACTCCTTCAACTTTATCTACTGACATATAGTTGACTGTTCATGTAATTCGACCAAAATATTAGGTGAAAATGTACAAGTAGCTTATTCGATTCTGCTATAAGACGAAAACTGTTCCAATAATATGTGAACAAGTTATGCCCAAGGGCAGACCCAGGGTTTTTATGGGAGGGGCAGACAGACGACAAAATTAACAATAACTGTTTGTTAGAAATAAACTTGTTTTTCTGTTATTTTATTCATATATTTATTTGATTTGTACTGTGATGGAATCTCCACAGTGGGTACCCAATAATCCCGTCAGGAGGAGGAGCCCCCCTAAATCCGCTACTACATGCATATGAAAGCGAATTTTACCATTAAAAAAATTTGCCGTTGGACATAGATACTACAGGTAAATACTAAAGGTATCAAGCACATACAAGAAACTTGTCGAAAAAGCTGGTCGAGGTATCCCGCGACCAACACCCGCGACCAACAGGCTGGCAGCTTCTTTGGCCAAAGGCTAAATATTGCCATACAACTTAGCAATGCAGCGCCAGCCTTTTGGGCACGTAGCCCCACGGCTACTCTTTTGACTTTACAACTTGTAATTTATTTTTTATTTTTTTATTCCTTAGTTTTTAATTTGAGTAGCTTGTAAATATTTTAGTTTTAGATGTTTTAAGGTTTATTGTTCAATTCATGTTCATTTAAATAAAAATTAATTTTAAATAGAAGCTTGTGAATCATGTTTAAATAAATAGGCTGCTGTAAGTTTTCTGCCTTAGAATTCAATTTTTATTTAAAGATAATCTGGATTATCTTAGACAGGAAGGAACGGCGAACCAGAATGGAGGGAGTTTACCTTATCGTCGATTTTTAAAAACCCCGCCGCATGGCGTTAGAACGCGGCAACAGTTGAAAAGAGAGGCGGCTAACGAAGAAGTTTTGGAAGTTAAATCAGATGTGCAGCTCAACAGAAATACGAGCACCAGTGCAGCTCAATTGGACGGGAAAGTGTAATCTGCATCCGCGATAAATTTGTCATACACGACCGATGCGATGCCCACCGACAAGATGGCGGCGCGCACAAATGTTCTAGTTCACGTGCGCCCTGCTAGACGACGGGGCGACCGTCAGTCTGGTTGCCAGAGACCTGGCAGACCGAGCTAGTCTGCACGGTAAGAGCTTCACTCCTTCGGGACTCCGCTTCGTTGCACAGTAGGACGACTAGTATTCAAAAATAAAATTTCGACTTACCCAATATTGTACGAAAAAATATTGGAATGTGTTAAGGACATTCTAAAGCATACTATTCAAACAATTTTTTGTAAATTTACTTTCAACAAAATTATATTGAACGCCTCAAAGCTGTGCAAAGATATTGCTGCACTGATTATCAGATTAATTTATTGTTTGTTTGAATCCAGTTTTGAGAAAAATTACTTGTATTTATTAAAAACTGTTAATTTTATTAGCAATGGCAGATGTTGGACAAGGTATATGCATAAACAGATTGACTTTATTTGTAATATATTTACCTATACAAATAAGGTATGTCTGTCAAATTACGCCTAAAAGCTAATTACGCCTAAGTTCTGGAATCCCATTTAAATGTTTCATAAAAATAAATCTTATGCCCCACACATTGAGGTGATTGTGTCTCGTTGCGCTTGCGAACCTCGCCCGCGACCCCGCACATACCGCGAACTAGTAGTGGAGTGACGTTCGGCGCGAGTGGCCGTCGCGCAATTTTTGTCAACGAACAGCGGATAGTTTTCGGTAAGATTTCATTATTTTCGTAGATTATTCTCTAAAATGTTGCGTTTATTATTTTAAATAACTATTTGTTAATCTATATTCAATTTGTTATTCATACCATATCGGTGGTATTTATTTTTATGTAACTTTCCTTAGAACTGGAAGCGACCGCTAATTACGCCTAGGCGTATTTACACTCACCAAATGCTATTATTAAAGCCTAAATTTATTATCTGAATAAAACCATTTAATAATATTGAGCCCAAAAAGTGTGAATTTTAACCACTTTTTCACACGTTGACCATAAATTGTAAGTGTACATGTGAGTTTCTTTATTCCACCATAACTTCTGAACGGCTTAACCATTTTATTTGTGTGAGGTATTGTTCGAATCTTTATGCCCCTTATGTGACAAAGCGTTTTTTTTTTTTTGCAGAGCTGATGTTATTTTATTATTGTTTTAATTTATGTTACAGGTTCCCAATATGTCTGAAAAGAAAAAACGTAATGCATGGACACAAAGCGACTTAGAAGCAGCTGTCACTGCTGTTCGAACAGGCTCGTTATCTTCATACAAAGCGTCTGAATTATATAAAATTCCGCGATGGACACTGAGAGATTATTTGAAGAGCGGGAAATCCAAACTTAATTTAGGACGAAAGACAGTTTTAACAAAAGAACAAGAAAAAGATTTTGTGAAGAGAATCATTAGATTTTCAGAATTGGGTATCCCTTTAACACCAAAAATGATTCGTAAACAAGTATTTGTTTTCTGTGAGAGGTACAATATTTCCAATAACTTTAATAAGCAATCACGCCTTGCTGGCCAAGATTGGCTTAAGCTGTTTTTGAGAAGAAATAGTGAAGTAGCAAAACGTAAAGCCCAATTTTTAAATCAAGCTAGGGCCAAAAACTAAACAAATCCATCGTATCACATCATTTTAAAGAAATTAAAAAGCTATACGATGAACTTGGTATACACTACAATCCCGAGAGACTGTATAATATGGACGAAAAGGGGTGCCGCTTAACAATACATAAACAACCAACCGTTATTACAAAAAAAGGAGCAAAGAGAGTTCACATTCAAGCATCAGAACATGGTGAAAATGTCACAATTGTGGGCTGTGCAAATGCCGTGGGGAACCCTATACCACCAATGATAATATTTAAAGGAGTTAGAAGAAATCCTGAGTTTGAAAAAAATCTACCACCAGGCACAATTGTAAGGATGGCACCAAAAGGTAGCATGACGACAGAATTGTTCATTGAATTCTTGAGACATTTCGCTAAACATAAGACTGCGGGAAACTGCCTCTTGGTCTTTGACGGGGCAAAATGTCACTTAGATTTCAGAATTGCCGAAGAAGCTGACATTCTTGGGATCACTTTATACTGTCTTCCGTCTAATACCACCCACGAGTTGCAACCTCTTGACAAGTCTTGTTATAAACCTTTTGAGACTTACTGGGACCAAGAGGTCTTGCAACATTTTTACAATACCCATGCTCAAAAATTGACGCGCCCCGAGTTCAATAAGATTTTATCAAAAATTTGGTCTAAATGCATGTCACATGAGAACATCACAAGCGGCTTTCGAGCTACAGGATTGTACCCTTTCAATCCAGATATTTTACCTGAAACTGCATTTGCACCATCCGTTTTAACTGAACAGCAAGTACCTCAAAACGAAGACGAAGTTGAATCTCACGCTTCTTCACCAATAGCAATTGACTTTGAAGAGCTGCAAATGTCTGAAAATGTAGCAGAAAATATTCCATCCAGTCAGCGGCCTCATTTGAAACAGGCTTGCATTGTACAAAGAGGCTTGTGTGTTATAGTTCGTCCTCAGACGAGACATTTTGTGAAGATGCTTCTGATGATGCCGCTATATTGAAAATGTTACCACCCAAAGTATTTACCCCACCACGAACGATGCCTGAGCAACCTGAGTCAATAGTAACTACAACAAAACCTGTATCACAAGATGTTACTCCACCTAGCGTCCTTACTGTTCGACCTACCCAAACAGCTATGTTGGGGTCACCAATCTACCTTCCACAAGTACTTCCCGACCTGCAAAAACGTTCTCATGCAGTTCTACAGATGCATCTGATGAAGAGGATGTTTCGGAAATTATGAGCCGTTTCATTACAAGACCACTGATACATCAACCTCCACTCTATTCATCAGACAGTGAATTGGAGGATGATGTTCCGTTGGCAAAGTTATCGAAAAAATCTCAATTTGAACTATTTATGCCTACCCCGAATTATGCAGTCACCAAAAAGAGACCTCGCCGCAAGGCTTTAAACTATAAAGGCCAAAGAGTTTCAAAAGATTTATTTAACGATGCCAAAGATTTGAAGAAAGAAAAAGCTCTAAAAACCAAAACAAATTACAAAATTGAAAAAATCAAGGAAAGAGATGAAAAAGGAAAAGATGTCTATACTAAAAAGAAAATGGGAGCAGAAGAACAAAAACAGAGTAGGACAAAAAAGAATCAAAAAGTAAAAGGACATAACACGAGAACCAAAAATAGGGACACAGATGAAAAAAGTAAACAAAAAGGTAAAGAGAATAGAGAAAACTGGTACTGCTATGCTTGTCATGAGGATCGTATTGAAGATATGAGACCATGTGTAAATTGCCAAAAATGGTACCACGAGGAATGCGTAGGGTTGACTAAAAAAGACTTGGATGTCTTTATTCAGAGTAATATTAATAAATATTTTATTTACATATTTTTATGTTTAAATATATTACTTTAGGAAAATATGAGCGTGTATATTATTTACACATATGCTCATAATCTTCTTGTGACCCTAACCAAATAACGCTCATATAAGGAACATTGGTTGCTAGTGTCCGACAAGAACTTGGCCGGGTTTAATTTGAATTTTCGGGTCTTAATTCGTAGAACTACGCATATTCATCAACATATGTAAAAATCATAAACCTATCTTTAATAGTTTAGGTTTTATCATTTTTGAACGTCTTTCCATACTAGTCGTCCTACTGTGCGTTGGTATGTAAAACTTAATTAATTGACTTTGACATTAGTAACAGTGTCGGTGATCGTTTTACAATACGTGTGCGTAAAATTAAGGAACTAAAACCTGTGCAATATGTGTCTAAATTAAGCCTCAGCCGTAACACTAGCCTGTATAATAACATTGATAACTTGTCGCATTTTTGTAATAATAGCAATTTTCTAGAAAATAAAATAAAACGTGAGTTATTATTAGGACAAGGTAATTATGATTTCATTGCACCAATATTGTGCAAGAGGTGTACGCCTAGTGGACCATTTATCACCAGACCTCATTAGAATCAACGTATGTTTTCTAGTTTATCTATAAGTAAATAAACGAGCAAACCTTGAGCCTTCGAAGTGCGAAAATACCGATTTTGAGGCACAGTCAGTTTTTCAAGAAAACCTCATACCCAGACGTTTATGACACAAACCAATTTATATTTTACAAAATGGCAACTTGACAAATTCTAAAACCACTGAGAACACAGGACAATATAGCAAACACATAGGTATGCTTTTTTTACAAAACGGTAACGTGCCAAACTGTAAAACCACTCTGTTGCACAAAAGTTTCCGACAGCCTACAAAGATAGACAAAAATTTAAAGACTCTGAAGATGCACAGCCTATTATGAAAAATTTCACGATTTTCAATAATTTGAAGATGTAGATGCACAGTTTAATAAAGAAGAATTTCACGATATTCTGTCACCGTTATAAAATTATCGAATGCCAAAAGTTGTAGGTAGCAAAAAATTATAGAACCCTACTCTTTTTTTATACTTACTTATTGTCTTATAGCTACAAATAATGATTAAAAAGTTTTCGATAGCCTACAAAGAAAGACAAAAATTTGAAGATTCTGTAGATGCACAACTTAATAAAGAATTTCACGATTTTCTGTTAGTTACAGAATTATTGAATGCCAAAAATTGTAGCAAAAAATTATATGACCCGAGAGGCCGAGAGCGAAATTACTCCTTCAACTTTATCTACATGTAGTTCATGTAATACGACCAAAATATTAGGTGAAAAATGCACAAGTAGCTTATTCGATTCTGCTACAAGACAAAAACTGTTCCAATAGCTATATGCTTATGCTATATGCTTTTTTTTACAAAACGGCAACGTGCCAAACTATAAAACCACTCTGTTGCACAAAAGTTTCCGACAGCCTACAAAGATAGACAAAAAATTAAAGACTCTGAAGATGCACAGCCAATTATGGAAGAATTTCACGATTTTTAAAAATTTGATGCACAGCTTAATAAAGAAGAATTTTACGATTTTCTGTTGTAGAAATAGATGTGCGTTGTGCGTGTAAGAATGATATGCTTGGGAATGAAATGAAGAAGGCGACTCTGATTTAAAAATGAAAGCGTTATATTGCTTAGAAAAACACAAATACAATATAGGTAAGGTACAGACTGGATAGAAGAAAGTAGACGCGCACTTAAGAAAGATTTACAGGCGAAGAATAAAGCAGAGAGAAACGGAAATATTTAAATGCGTAGTTGCGTAAGCGCGGGAGCGTGGGATCGAGTAGCGCGCGACACGGGTGTCTCGTACGATAGCCGGTGGCGGACTGGCGCAGCGGCGCGACGATGGAATGCGCGCGGGCAGGCGGCAGGGGTCCCGTTATGTTGCTCGGATCCGTTGTCTCCGCACGACTTGTTCGTATTGTCACTCACGACATTTTATCGTTAGTACGGTGTCGTTGTTAATGGTCGCTACAGTTCTCCCCTGCCGAGACCGTAACTACGGGCGATAGTAATCGGGGAACCGGACCACCCGTCCACTGCTTGTCTTCTTTGTAGCGTCATCAGCCCTCTGCTGAGTCGTCTCTGTCCCTCGGCTGGCTGTAGTGTGAGGTTCTGGTCTGGCGAGGTATGCAGGCTTCACACGATCGATTGTTATGGTCATTGTTTTACCCTGGACCAGTACATCGAAGGTCTTCGAGGTGCGGTTTAATACCTTATAGGGTCCAAGATACGCCGCCTGCAGTGATTTTTTGATGGGACCTTGTCTCACGAAGACGTGTGTGCAGGTGCTGAGGTCTTTGGGAACGTAGAATGTGCGACCGGAACTCGTATGCCACGATGTAGGTTGAGGGGAAAGTTTTCTCATCTGACCCTGTAGTCTGCTGGCAAAATCTGTTACGTCCACGTCCGTGTCAGATGTCGAAGTGAAGAACTGTCCGGGTAGACGAAGTGGCTCGCCGTACACCAGTTCTGCAGTCGACGCTTGTAAATCCTCCTCCAGGCGCTGCGGAGTCCTAGTAGAACCAATGGTAAGGTCTCAACCCATTGAGACGAGTCGTGAGCTGCGATGGCTGCCTTCAGCTGTCTGTGTAGCCTCTCCACCAACCCGTTGGCTGCAGGGTGGTAAGCTGTCGTGGTATGGTGTGACGCGCCAAGCAAAGTAGCGATCCGCTTGAAGAGTTGGGATTCAAACTGCCGGCCCCTATCGGTTGTTATATGCTCTGGACAACCGAATCTTGCCACCCATCCGGACACGAAACTGGATGCACAGGCCTCAGCGGTTATCTCTTGTAGGGGGTATGCCTCAGGCCAACGAGTGTATCTGTCGACAATGGTGAGGCAATACCTGTAACAATGAGAAGTTGTTAGTGGTCCGACAATGTCCATGTGAACATTGCGGAAACGAGAGGAAGGAAGAGGAAATGGTTGGTAAGGAGCGGATGTATGTCGCGAAATCTTGCATCGCTGACACTGTATGCACTCTCGAGCCCATTTACGGCAATCTCTTTTGACACCAGGCCATACAAATCTTTGCGTAATTAGCCTGACCGTTGCTTTCCCTCCTGGATGACTCAGGTTATGCAGAGTATCAAAGACTTGCCTGCGAAATTGAGGCGTAATGAAAGGTCTTGGTACCTTCATGGAAATTCTAAATTGGCGGGGTGAACAGCTATCTCGGGAACTAGTAAAAGCGTGCGTAATTGGCTTATGGTCTGTAAAGATTATAAATGACCTTGCTTCAACCATATGGCGAAAGTGGCGAACTGCTTCATAAATGGCCAGCAATTCCCGATCATACGGGCTATACTTCGTCTGCGGTTTACTTAGCTTCCTGGAGAAAAATGCAAGTGGTTGCCATGTGTCACCTTTCTTTTGTTGCAGGACAGCTCCGATTGCAGTGCTGGAAGCGTCTGTTTGAATGGACAGCTCAGCTCGTATATCTGGATGGACAAGTAGGGTAGCTTGGGCTAGGCTTGACTTACATTTTTCGAATGCTTCTTTTAAGATTGGTGTGAAATGAACCGGTTGTGACCCCTTTGTTTTTGTTCCAGATAGTAGTGCGTTAAGTGGCGCTTGGTATTCTGCGGCTGCAGGTACGAACCGTCTATAAAAATTGATCATACCAAGAAATCGTCTAAGCTCCTTCATTGTTTTTGGTTGCGGGTAATCCTGAATAGCCTTTACCTTTGACTCGAGTGGATGAACTCCTTCTGCAGTTACTCGATACCCTAGAAAGTTTATCTCGCTTTGCCCGAACGTACATTTTGATGTGTTTACCAATACACCATATTCTTTCAATCGCTGGAACAAGCATTTCAGATGTTCTTCGTGCTGTTTTTCAGAATCGCTGAAGACTAAAACGTCATCAATATAACTATAGCAGAATTCTAGGCCCCTTAGCACCTCGTCCATGAACCGCTGAAACGTTTGGGCTGCGTTCCGAAGTCCAAACGTCATATATGGGAACTCAAAAAGCCCAAAAGGGGTTGTTATGGCTGTTTTTGGTATATCCTCTTTATGCACGGGGATTTGGTTATATGCCTTCACTAAATCTATCGTAGAAAATACCTTTTTACCTGCTAGCTGAGATGCAAAATCTTGAATGTTACGAATCGGGTATCTGTCAGGGATGGTACGTGCGTTCAAACCCCTGTAATCACCGCATGGCCTCCAGCCATCGTTCTTCTTAGGTGCTAGATGCAGTGGAGATGACCATGGGCTTTCCGATGTGCGTGCCGTCCCGTCACGTAACATATTTTCAAACTCCTGCTTTGCTATCTGTAACCGTGCTGGGTCTAAACGTCGTGGACGTCCAGTAACTGGGGGTCCTGGAGTGGTCCTGATATGATGCACTGTCGAATGCTTGGGTACCTCTGGTCTACCGGCTGGTCGAGTTATTTCAGGGAAATCTCTGAGAATGTGGTGGAAAATAGATTCATCTCTGCTGGTACGTACTGAGGAAACATGCTCGTTGGTCTTCTGTGCAATCACACTTACGCTCAACGTTGTAACACCATCAATCAAGCGATGGTTGCGGCAGTCGACCAATAGGTTGTAGTACTTGAGAAAATCAACTCCTATAATAGGCTTTGTGACGTCAGCAATTGTAAAACGCCACGCGAAATCTCGACGTAATCCCAAATCGATGTTGAGCGGTAGACATCCGTAGGTAGGTATAACAGACCCATTTGCAGCAAATAATTCATACTTTGTTTTTGTCCGGGGCTCTTTGACGGATGACCGTGGAAACACGCACAAGTCCGATCCGGTATCAATTAAGTACTGAATTTTTGTCTTACGGTCAGTAATAAACAGGCGGCTCGAAGATACTGTGCAGACATTCGCCACCGCTAACGGCTGCTGTTGGCGTTTCCCGCCGTGAATGTACACGGTTGAGTACACTGTCTAGCCTTTGCTCCAAATCTGTAATGATACCAACAATATGGGTGGTCATGGGGTCTAGAACGCGATCTCGATCTGGAATTTTGTCGGTAGTGTGTAGTGGAACCGCGCACATTTGACCGCGACCGGAATGATTGTGGCCTTCGTACTTCCATGCATACCTCATCCAGTTTTCTTGTTAGCTCCGCTATTTGTTTATTGAGTGCATCAAAAGAAGTACCTGGATTGTTGTGTGAACTAGATGACGTACTTGCAACTTGAGTTGTATTCGGTACGATGTCGTTTATGCGGTCAGCCAGCTCTGCTACGGAGTCAAGTGGAGTGCTCATCTGAGAAGCAACTATAGTTTGCAAATTAGTGGGTAGTCTGCTTGACCAAATAGTTCGTAGGAACTCTTCCGGTACAGTTTGTCCAGCCAAAGATTTTAAATGACGTAAAAATTGAGAGGGTTTTCTATCCCCTAATTCCTCATGCATTAATAATTGTTTTATTTTTCTCTCTTGCGATGCCGACAATCGTTTTATCAGCTCAGATTTAAGCTTTTCGTATTTACCCACTTCTGGGGGTGAAACAATTATGTCACGTATTTCTGTTGCATACTGATGTTCTAACTGACCCAATACATAGTAGAACTTGGTATCATCTTTGGTAATATTGGATAATAAGAACTGACCTTCGATTTGAGCAAACCATAAAGCTGGATCATCCGGGTTAAATGGCGGTACTCGCACTCCCACTCGAAACGTTTCTCCAGTCATCACAGCGGTCGATCTTGCAGTGTCATCCGGCATTTTTCTTCCCACGTCGAAAGGTCACCAGTGTAGAAATAGATGTGCGTTGTGCGTGTAAGAATGATATGCTTGGGAATGAAATGAAGAAGGCGACTCTGATTTAAAAATGAAAGCGTTATATTGCTTAGAAAAACACAAATACAATATAGGTAAGGTACAGACTGGATAGAAGAAAGTAGACGCGCACTTAAGAAAGATTTACAGGCGAAGAATAAAGCAGAGAGAAACGGAAATATTTAAATGCGTAGTTGCGTAAGCGCGGGAGCGTGGGATCGAGTAGCGCGCGACACGGGTGTCTCGTACGATAGCCGGTGGCGGACTGGCGCAGCGGCGCGACGATGGAATGCGCGCGGGCAGGCGGCAGGGGTCCCGTTATGTTGCTCGGATCCGTTGTCTCCGCACGACTTGTTCGTATTGTCACTCACGACATTTTATCGTTAGTACGGTGTCGTTGTTAATGGTCGCTACACTGTCATCGTTGCAAAATTATCGAATGCCAAAAGTTGTAGCAAAAAATTTATAGGACCCTACTCTTTTATTTTATACTTATTGTTTTATAGTTACAAATAAAGATGTAAGTACGTATGTTTTCTAGTTTATCTATGCAAATAAACGAGCAACCAACCTTTGAAGTGCGAAAATACCGATTTTGAGCCACAGTCAGTTTTTCAAGAAAATCTTACACCCAACATTTAAAACACAAACCAATTTATATTTTACAAAACGGCAACTTGGCAAATTCTAAAACTAATAAGAACATAGGACAATATAGCAAACACATAGGTATGCTTTTTTTTACAAAACGGCAACGTGCCGAACTATAAAACCACTCTGTTGCACAAAAGTTTCCGACAGCCTACAAAAATAGACAAAAAATTAAAGACTCTGAAGAACACAGCCTATTATGGAAGAATTTCACGATTTTCAAAAATTTGAAGACTGTAGATGCACAGTTTAATAAAGAAAAATTTCACAATTTTCTATCACCGTTACAAAAGTATCAAATGCCAAAAGTTGTAGGCATCAAAAAATTATAGAACCGTACTCTTTTTTATACTTAATAATTTATAGCTACAAATAATGATTGAAAAGTTTCCGATAGCCTACAAAGATAGACAAAAATTTAAAGACTCTGTAGCTGCACAGCTTAATAAAGAATTTCACGATTTTCTGTTAGTTACAGAATTATCGAATGCCAAAAATTGTAGCAAAAAATTATATGACCCAAGAGGCCGAGAGCCAAATTACTCCTTCAACTTTATCTACTGACATGTAGTTGACTGTTCATGTAATACGACCAAAATATTAGGTGAAAATGTACAAGTAGCTTATTCGATTCTGTTATAAGACGAAAACTGTTCCAATAATATGTGAACAAGTTATGCCCAAGGGCAGACCCAGGGTTTTTATGGGAGAGGCAGACGGACGTCAAAATTAACAATAACTGTTTGTTAGAAATAAACTTGTTTTTTCTGTTATTTTATTCATATATTTGTTTGATTTGTACTGTGATGGAATCTCCACAGTGGGTACCCAATAATCCCGTCAAGAGTGGGAGCCCCCCCTGAATCCACTACTACATGCATATGAAAGCGAATTTTACCATTTAAATATATAATAAATAATAATGGTATCAAGCACATACAAGAAGCTTGTCGAAAAAGCTGGTGGAGGTATCCCGCAACCAACAGCTTGGCAGCTTCTTTGAGCAAAGGCCAAATAAATAAATATTGCCATACAACTTGGCAATGCAAAAGTTGCACATAATTGAGATGAAAATGTTGCGATGGTCAGCTGGTGTGACGAGGCTTGACAGGATTCGGAACGAATATATCAGAGGTTCCTTCAAAGTCGCTCCAATAGCAGACAAGATGGCCGAGGGTCGTCTGAGATGGCTTGGCCATGTAATGAGAAGAGGGGAAGGAAGAGCATTCGGTTAGGAGAGCTATGGCCATTCCTGAAACAAGAAGGGGCAGAGGACGACCGCCAGCAACGTGGATGACAACCGTCACCAAAGATTTGGGACGGGCTTAAGTGGACACTCTGACAACCCAGGACAGATCGTCCTGGCGCCGACGTACGAGGAGGGCCGACCCCAAATAATGATATAAGGCACGGAAGAAGACAACTTGGCAATGCAGGCAGCCTTTTGGGCACGTAGCCCCGCGGCTACCCTCTTGAGGGTCTTTACAACTTGTAATTATTTTTTATTTTTGTATTCCTTAGTTTTTAATTTTAGTATTTTAAATTAGCTTGTATTTTAGTTTTAGATGTTTTAAGGTTTACTGTTTAATTTATGTTTCTTTAAATATTTTTTTTTAAATAGAAGCTTGTGAATCATGTTTAAATGAATAGGCTGCTGTAAGTTTGTGCCGTGGAGTTCCATATTTTTTTATGTAATCTTTACATAAAAAAAACTGTCGTGTCGTATCAAGACCTTAAACGTAAAGCCGAGAAGAGAAGTGTGGCGTATACTCCACTGACAAGAGCGCGGCTCTTAAATAAGAAGAAAAAAGATAATCTATCTATCTATAATCCATCTCAGACAAGAAAGGCGAACCAGAGTGGAGGTCTTTGCCCAACAGTGGGACAATAAGGCTAAAAAAAGATAATCACAAAATAAGCATCTCTGCAAAATTAAAAGTTGCGCATCTCTGCAAAATTAAAAGTTGCGCATCTTTGCAAAATTAAAAGTTGCGCATCTCTGCAAAATTACAAGTTGCGCTTTATTATTTAAAATCGCTTTTCATGAGCACCGTACTTCGATCAAGTATTAAAAAAAAATTATACTTGATCGAAAGCACCATAGAATAAAACTTTGTTAATAACACTATTCTAGCGAATATCATATAATATGTCGGAGAATAAAATGTAGAAAGGGCAATATCTGATCAATAACTAATTTGTTGAAGTTAATATCTGTTTTCTAATTAATTTGTACTTCAGTGAGTCGATAAAACAGTCGAGTTGTGATAAGTAGTCTGAGTGTGACGCGCGTTCAGTGCGGTCAGGTGTGCTCTCTGTTAGTTAGCTTGATGATTTAAATTAGATCAGCCATGTAATGATAATCCTGATTAGGTTAGTTAGTGAAAACACGGTGGGAGATCAGATTAAGAGAGGTTGATGGTCACCACAGGCGCGGGGAGGTGCGCCCTGCTATAACCGTGAGTTTTCAAAGGTATTCCTTGTTTTTCATGGTCATGTCGGCCATTGTTCTGTGTAATGTTTGAGAGTTAGTAATCCGAATTCATCCAAGGAACCGCTGAGTGTTTTGAGCTGTAACCTGAAATAAGTGTACACTACCCTGTCTTTTACCAGCTGAGCATGTTATTATAGAAATACCCTCATCCTGACAGTTAATATGATCTGAGTTAGTTAATTGTTCCCATATATAAAAGTAAATGTGTAGACCGGTTTGGTCATCCTTTCTGAGCTCGAACCCTCCTGATTCAGGACCGGGCTCCCGCCAAAATATAATACAATACGACGACATTTTCATATTTTTATTATTAACATATTTAATATTTACAACAGCAAATAAACAATTTGACATGTTTTTATTTTTTCTCACACAAGGAAAAATATTTCTAATTTGGTATTTATTTATTAGGTATTTGGTAGTAAGATATTAGTTATCCAGTTCACACTATATTCTTGATTTGCGTAACAAAACCTCCACAACAGCATTCACTTTTAAAATGAACCAAGTGTTGCCAGATTGGGCATTCCCCCCAAAATTGGGTTTTTTTGATAATAGATGGGGGTTAACCTTGAGACAAATAAAGCACATACTTTTTCATCTTTATAAATCTTCGTTTTATACAAATAGTATAATTTTTTTATAGTTTTGGGGGAAAAATTTTATCATAATTAGCATAGACATCTTTCTCATCGTCCTTCCCCTTCCTTGCACTGTCATTGTTTTATTTTTATTAAAATTAAAATTAATTTTAATTGCCTCATTTAATATTTCTACATTCATGAATATTTGTTATAATGAGAAATCACACGCCCTAAAAACCCGCTACCTTTAAAAAACTAAGTAGGGTCAAAAAATTTTTTTTAACGATCTATGATTTCAAACTTCCAAAATATTGTTTATGATTCATTTTTCTTCTGTTTTTCCTTATTCTTCCTGTGCTTCAGCCTTATGTGTGTATATCTTGCGCCGGAGTAACTGAACGTAGCGCCACACTCTTCACATTTGTACGGTCTTATGTTCAGGTGGGAATTCATGTGTTGTTGGAAACACGATTTGGACTGAAAATTATAAAAACCATCATCAATTCTAAAGTCAAAGTCAATCGTTGTTATTTAAATAGGCTTTAAAATAGCACTTATAAATCGTCACATTCTTGTTTTTTAGTTAGTTGACGTCATAAAATGACTTAAAGTCAAAGTCAATTATTTTTATTTATATAGGCTTAAAAATAGCACTTATAAATCGTCATATTCTTGTTTTTTAGTTAGTTGACGTCATAAAATGACTTAAAGCTAAGGTTACCACCGCCTCCAAAGCGCAAGTGGAGAAGAGGCGGCGCAACAAACTCCACTGCTGCATTTTCTCCAAAGACGTCACATTACAACATATGTCTTACAATTAAATGACTAATATCCTACTATATAATCCTATAATGTTATACATGCGAAAGTGAGTTTATTTGATTGTAATCTCTCCACGCTTCATCTACTGAACCAATCTTCCTAAAATTTTTCAAACACATTGTTAGCTGAGAAGGACGTAGGGTACCTTTCATGCTGTTACCGTGGGAAATTCACGCGGGTGAAGCCGCGGGCAAAAGCTAATGCGAAAGTTTGGATGTGTTTGGTTTGAGAATTTGTGAGGATGTTTGTTGCTCACTCACGCAAAATTTACTGGACGGATTTCGATGAAATTTGGTATACAGGTAGAAAAATACCGGGAATAGTGCATAGGGGACTTTTTATCTCGGAATTCCCATGGGAGCGAAGCCCAGGGGCGCGGCTAGTATATATATAAAAGTAGTGTTATAAAAAGTGCTTCCATACACTTCCAAGGGACACCTTACAACGAAGCAGCTCCTTGTCAGGACTATACGATATCTAATTATGTAGTTTCATTTCAGTTGTTATTTTTACACGACTGACCAAAAAAGGAGTGTTATGTTTTCAAGGTTTTTGTATGTGACCAAATACTGGTTAAAAAATATGTAATTTCTGCCATTTCGACTCGAGATGATGACAATGATGATGTATGTATGTATGTAAGTTTCTTTATTCCACCATAAGTCCTGAACGGCTTAACAGATTTTGATGTGAGAGGTATTATTAGATTCCTTGCATTCCTCCGAGTGACATAGGCTATGTGAGTTGTCAGTCGTGTTTTTCTATTTTTTAATAATTAATCTCAATCTCTATGAAACTTTAACTAATATTATAAATGCGAAAGTGTTTGTTTGTTACCTCTTCACGCTTTATCTACTGAACCAATCTTCCTGAAATTTTGCATACACATAGTTAGAAGTTCTGAGAAGGACATAGGGTACCTTTATCCCGGGAAAAGCACTGTTCCCATGGCAAATTCACGCAGGCGAAGCCGCGCGCAAAAGCTAGTGTGTTGTTGAAACTTACCGCGAAAGCCTTGCCACACAATTCACATATTTTGTTTTTCTCCGGTTTCTTGGGGTTCAGATGTTTTCTTTTCATATGCGACCTGAGTGCCTGTTTGTATTGGAAAACCTGAAAATAGAATAACTATCAGTGGCGAAGCCTCCTTAGAACACGATTCCTACCGGCTTCCCTTAGCAGATTCAAATATATATACATCTATACCCATATACCTACCTATATGACACTTCTTACTATAAGCCGAGGATCGGCGGCATTACCCATTAATGTAATTTTATATGAGCGCGTGATTAATTAAACGCACATAATGACATTGCGCGCTTTGAAAATATATTCTTTAACTAGCCGTCGCCCGCGGCTTCGCCCGCGTGAGTTTCGCTTAGATGAAAAATCTCTCTTGGAGCTTTTCATCAGATGTTCCAGATCTTCAATTTATACACGTCATCAGAAAATGCTCATCAGGTTGAACGACTTTTGTTAAGGCACCATTTCCATATTTCTTATAGTTTAGCTGTTCTGCTATGGTTCTTCATCAGGTGTTCCAGTTTTCAAAATCAATTATAGCCTATATGTTGCCCAGGCTTAATAGCTATACAACAAAAAAAGTTTCATTCAAATCCGTCCAGTAGTTTTTGCGTGAAACGCGTACATACATACAGACAGACAGACAGACAGACAGACAAACAAGAAATTCCAAAAAATGTTTTTTGCTTTCTATTATTCTTTTTAAGTGTCCCTCTATCCATTTCAGTCAAAAATACTAAATGTACAGACAAAATATTTTTACTGTTTTATTATATGTATAGATATGCTGGACACAAAATACGCAATGTATTTGAAATCGCGCAAACGCACACATACACGATTTTACTATCGTAGGACGCATTCCGCCCGCGGTACCGCGGCTGGGGAACCCGCTCATAATATTGGGATTTCGAATAATTCAAATGTATGCAATTCACGCACACATACACATTACTACTACATACAACCACTCGTCGATATAACAGCGATTATAAGCCGATCTCAGATCGCCTCCCGAAAGTTTTCGTCCAATCAGAGCAATTTATTCGCGTTCCCGATTGCCTCTGTCATGGTCAGTCACCCCAGCTAGCCATCGTTTCGCGCGCTTTCGTATGCTTATTTATAATTGTGATGATAAAGTGATTAGCTTGTTGTGGTATATTATATTGTTTAGTGTTTCATAGTAAACAATTTTTTTTATAACGCTCTTTTTCACGTCGAAAATGAATCATTTAATCATAATATATTGTCTGAAAGCTACAAACTACTAGCATTTCGGAACGACCCCTGCTACCCGACCCGTTTCTATGAAGCGCCCGCCCTGTGTCTATTAGTTTTCTAACTCTATGGTTGAACCTACCGTCTTGCAAATATCGCACTGGGATCGCTCGCTGTTCTCGTGAACCACAGCGATGTGTTTGTTCAGGGCCGCCTGCGATGGCAATGCTTTGCTGCACTGCTCACAAATACTGCAAATAATATTTATTTTTCAAAAAAAAATTGTCAAAAAAATTGTCCTTCAACTTGATGGACAGTGGTTATATCCAACCCGCCAAGTAGAGAGGTTGCAGGTGTTTACCCAAACACCCTGTATATTTCGTCTTCAGCAATTTCTCAATGAAGGATTTTCCGAGATCCAAATTTAAAAAAAAATAGTTCCAGATGACATCATAGATGGCGCTTAAGTAAAAGGCGAGAGAAAAAGTTCCATACAAAAAGCAAAAATTCACGGGATTGGCATTGTTTTAAAAATAAAACTTAGTAAAAAAGTATCAATTTTGTGATTTGTGCAACTGTCAACCTGTTAGGTGATTTTTTTTCTGCCTCTGGTTGACAAGAAGCGCACCATATAGGTTTAGCCATTATTTATTACGACTCGGCTTTCATAAAACGCTGTCTGTTGAGACTTTTTTATACTGATTTTTTTTTCTTAATTTACTGTCAGAAAATCGCTCATTGGTTGCCTGAAAATTGCTTACAGCAATAAGACCGCCTTTTGCACCTCTTCCTTTTTTTTTAAATTTTAAGTTACTTTATGTGTCGTAACCATGTGATTACTTGTGTGCAAATAAAGTGGTATTGTTGTTGTTATATAAGGAGTCATCGGTACACGTTAAAGGGGTATGATTTATCTTCAAAAAAGCAACCAATCAAGTGAAAAACCAGTTATTTTTTTATATAAAAAACTAGCTTTTGCCCTCGGCTTCGCCCGCGTGAATTTCCCACGAGAACTGTGCTTTTTCCCGGGATGAAAGGTACCCTATGTCCTTCTCCGTACTTCCAGCTATGTGTATGCGAAATTTCAGGAAGATTGGTTCAGTAGATAAAGCGTGAAGAGGTAACAAACAAACAAACAAATAAACTCACTTTCGCATTTATAATATTACTTAGGTAGGATTGTCCTTTTATGTAAACAACCTTACCATGTCTTTTTATGATTTTTCAGTACTCATACTCTGAAAGTAAGTCTGAAGTTGCCTGAGGAGCGTGGAAAAAGTAATACTTTTCAGCCCTAGGGAGAGTCGTTTTCAACTGACAGCTGTCAAATTATTTAAAAAAAAACTAGTTCTATTTTCACGTTATTCTATTGAACCATATTCCAACTTCCTATACAGCTATTCAACATATTATGTGAAATTGAAATAACATGAAGTTAAAAAATATATTTTTTTATAATATAGATTTTTTTATTATTTTTTCAATGATGGAACCAAATGAAAAGAATCTAATAGCTAAATAGTTGGTCGGCCACAGAAAAAAAAATATGCTGGAAGCTAAAGCCGGATCCTTTCTTTTTTCAAGTTTAGAGTTTTGTTTATGCTTCCCTATAATTCACTCATCATTTCTTTAGCTAATTCATGTTTTTATTTTTACTTTCCTTGTATTCGTAATGAAAAGCACAGTGTTTACCTCGGGTGAAAGACTTCTATAAGTCCCTCGAACTATTGGCGCCCTCGCTACGGGACTTAAAAAAGTTACTTTCACCCACTCGTTAACAATGTACTATTGATGGTTAAACAAACTTACCTTAATGAAGTTTGACCATAATTATACAAGACGTTGCTTCCGAAGATATTTAATCAAATTCACTAAGCAGCTCGCTCTGCTATGTACTAGGCATGACACAATTTTAAGAGATCTGAGAATAAAATAAAATAAAATAAAAGAAAATTAGTCCAGACATCCTATTTTCGCCCCACCGTTAGTTACGTCAGTGGCCGCCGCGCGGCACCTCTTCATTCCTTTAGAACCAAATTTCGGAATGTGGCGCTAGGGATATGGTAAAACGTATTATACTTATTGATTGGGACGGGCGGGTTATAAATATCTTCGGAAGCAACGTCTTGTATAATTATGGTCAAACTTCATTAAGGTAAGTTTGTTTAACCATCAATTATACTACGACGTTGCTTCCTCGATATTTAATCAAATTCACTAAGCAGATGTTTAGAGCCATTGCGAAATTTGCAAGATTTTTATTTTCATATCATTATAATAATAATTATTATTTTTAATGTGATATATTAAAAGTGGTTCCTTAGATACTTTGATATAGGATGGTTAATAACATGAATAAATTCAAATGCAGTTGTATCTACAACTGTCTTCCACATGGATAGGTATCAGATATAAAGGAAAATTTTAAGAAACTGGGAAAAAAAAAAAAAAAAAAAATTCTTCGAATAGGCTATGTAATGCAATGCCAATACAGTTTTTTTCATTTTGTAAAGCATAATGGTTTAAATTATTCCAGCTTATCAAAAACATTGTTTAAGTTCTGTAGAGTACAGACTTTGGTTGCTAACCTTGATATTTTGGGAGAAAAAATGTCAAGTAGTTAACAAGAAACAGATTAGAAGTCCTATATGTATACCATGGGACAATAATTAACAAAAAACAAATTAACACTATAGTTATTTCATGTGAGACAGGATATTTAAAAGGCTATTCCCAAAATAGGATATGTTAACTCAAAAAACGTAAATATTTACTAAGAGAAATGTGATGAACATTTTTTAGTCTGCAATAGCGAACTCAACACAGGCAGAGATGTTTGCCCAGAGTTAATTTTACAAATATCGACTAGAATTTTAACTACCTATTGTCAGGAAGCTTTATTGTATTGATTATAAACATATACTTCTGGGTGGTTAATGTGTCAAGATAAAAGGACACGATACTACTTTAAGATTTTTACTCTAAGTACTAAGTACTCGAGAAATATCTTTACTTGACAAATATATATTAATTAGCAAGGGGAAAAAAATTAATAATGCAAATTTTGAGTTCAGTACATTTCTGCTGAAATATACTCGTAAAACTACACTATTTTTATAGACTGTACTTAGTTGAATAGGTATATAGATGAATCGGCCACAGCCATGTAGTATAAACTATAGATAGTATTAGGTACCACAGTACAATGACTTCACTATAACTTTTGTTATGAGTACATACTCGTATGTATGTGCCTTTAGTTAAAACTATTAACGAAAGACTGAATTCTATAGACGAAACTAAAGTGTACTTACTGTACAAGCTTATTATGTTTTCAGTAGCAAGTAGGTACATACCTATTAAAAAGAAAAAAAGTTATGATACTTAGTTTTCCGAAACAAGAATCTATCAAGAGGGTTTTTAATTGTGATTAGATTCTCGATAATAGATCTTTCTTGTTCCAAATAGTAAATTACTCACTCAAGTCATTGCAGATGACCTTTGCTAGGGGTAATTTTTTGTTGTAAATTTGGAATAAATACAGTAGCTGTAGAAAAAATAAAGGTCAATTTTATACTACTTTATATCTTTTTTTTTTTTTTTTTTTTTGATCGAAAAATCGCATCCTAATCACAAAGATAGATATCTATAATTATGCATCCAGTTGTTGAAATTTAATTTACTCGAGTTAACGTAGAATATTCAACACATCTACGATCAGAGCTAAAAGATGAGACCATATTGACAATTTGAATAAATCTACATAAACAGAAACTAAAAATAAAATCAACGTACTGAGTATCCAATATTGTTCAGTACTATGCTTGCTTAAGCTAGAGCTAATGTCTAATTCTTAAGAAACAAGTGCTTTGTTATCTGCCTTTAATTTGTCCAAAATAGAAAGCACTACTCTTACCTGGCTTAAGGCACTTTTATTCCATTTATAAGGTGCTTTAGAGAGTTGCTGTTGTAGAACTACAGTAACCATAAAAGCCTGTTAGATTGAAAAGCTTGATCATGTATAAGTATTGAAATATAGTATGTAATAATAAGTAAGTATATAATCTCAGTTTGTATTAGGCATTATTACTTATTGAATTTGGATGCAATCTGCAAAAATCAATCAAGAAGCTGAATCTTTATGTATTATAATCTTTATGTATGTGTTCTTTATGTATAAAGATACATGGGCAACTTTCAGTGAAGTTAGTTGCTAATTATGAAGAGATAAAAAGACAGGTATCGAGTATTGACCCGATATTGGGTGATTCGGAGTCATCCGGACTGACAGTGAAAATATTTCATTATACGTACCTACTTTTTAGGAGAAAATTGATCGCCTGAACAGTTTATTTAAAATACTGTCAAATTGACGCCACACTCAAAAGTGACATGAAGTACCTGTTTTATAAGATGAAATATAAAGAAATAACTGATTGATCGAGTGATCAGTCGATTTATTAAAAGTATTGAATAAATGTACCAGACGTGTATATTGTAAATTATCTAAATTATGTACATTTGGCGAATAATCATCTCGATTGATGAGTGGATTTCCTTTCCTCAGTTTACCGAACTCCGTTTTATTAAAAGTATTGAATAAATGTACCAGACGTGTATATTGTAAATTATCTAAATTATGTACATTTGGCGAATAATCATCTCGATTGATGAGTGGATTTCCTTTCCTCAGTTTACCGAACTCCGTTTCCCAACTTCCTCTTGGACTATATGTGTGATACCCCAATGTTTAGATATTTGGTATGAGTACATACCTGTTATGATGACCAGCAATGGTCGGCGATTTTCATCAGTCCTGATGTACAAACATTTATAACAACAGATACATACAGATAATCTGTCACTGCCAATAGTTGTGAGACTCGAAGTTCGCGTTTAACTGAAATGAACAGAGCTGAGTTAATACTGACAGTGCATGGTTATAACATCATTATAGTTCGAAGAACTTACGCAGCCAGAAAAAATAATACTTGACTGTATCAGTCTAGTAATGTTTTGATAAGTAAGAGATACTTAAAGGGTGTTCGAAATGTATAGTAAGATACACACTTTCGTTACATGGTTATCATCTGATAATAATACTATTTGCATAGTTATACTTTGGATAGAAGCTTGTCCACGGAGTTCTATTACGTATATCTGGCTGATAATGTGTAGATTTGGCTACAATCGCATTGTAGTTCTGTATGTGCTAATATAAGTGTGTATAAAATTAGTAAGTAAGTAAAGATACTTTATAAACCAGGCTACGATCGCGTCGTAGTTCTAATGGGTAATAATGTGTATACCTGACTACAATCGCGTTGTAGTTTAATAAGGTAATAATCATCATCATCATCTCGAGTCGAAATGGCAAAAAAAAAATAGAATAATGTGCACCCGCGACTACAATCGCATTGTAGTTCTATATGTGCTGTTATATAGGTGTAATATATAAACTAGACTACGATTATATCGTAGTTATATTAGGTAATACTTTACTTAACGCGAAGATTTTGTAGTTAAGCCTCTTGATTGGGCCCATTTTGCATAAGGAAACTGGGCGGCTGCATATCTTCTGCGTTGTTGTTGTTCTTCTATCGGACTATATGTGCTTGACTATAGTCGCTCTGATTACAATCGCATTGTAATTCTAACCCCGTCTACAATCGCATTGTAGATCTATTGGGTCGGAGCACACGTGACTACAATCGCATTGTAATTCTGTATGTGCTTGACTATAGTGTAAAACCCTGATTACAATCGCATTGTAATTCTAAGGGTAAATATATATCCCTGTCTACAATCGCATTGTAGATCTATTGGAAAGTGCACACGCGACTACAATCGCATTGTAGTTCTATATGTGCATAGCACAGTCCACACGTAGATCACTCGTAGTCCACCCGTAGATCACCCGTAGTCCACCCGTAGATCACCCGTAGTCCACCCGTAGATCACCCGTAGTCCACCCGTAGAGTACCCGTAGATCGCCTGTAGACTCCTCGTTGACTACCCGTAGACCAACCGCCATCATCATAGCTATTTTAATGTCCCCAATATTGGGGCACTGTCCTTCCCCATGGGTGGGTAAGGAGGATTAGGGCATCACGTGGGCCCAATGGGGTTTGATTGGTTTTTAAGACTGTGAATACAGTTGAGATCAACCCATCCAGTGACTAACGAAGTAACGTTAAAATCGAAAAAAGTCAAAAGCGTACAAAATAGTTACGTACGTTTTTATCACAATAAACAATTAAGCAATTGACGTAACGAATAAAAGTTTACTTTTAAATGATGCAATGATGACAGCTTATGCTTGGCTAAAATCTTGTTTACACAATTATTCCAGGGTTTTCATTATAGAATTGGACCCAGACTTATTGCGAATCTAAATTCTGAACATACTTGTAATATCGTAGTTTAATATGATTAATCCTTCATCAACAAATAACCCAATTGGGCCTTGCGTTTAACTTTTAACGACAGTAAGAACAATCAAGAAATAAGAAGAAAATTATCCATACATATGTAGATTCGTGATTTTGCCACGAAAAAATGTTTTTACAAATGTAAAACATAAACATGCGACGCATATTTAGGTTACGATTCATGTAAAATCGCAACTCGGAACGCGAGATACTATTCGCGATATTGTATTATGTAATATCATGCACAGACAATTCCAAGATAAAAGGAGGGTAGGTGCATAGTTGGGTCAGCGGAAAAAAATCAATTGGTCTAACGACCGTTGTTTGTTGAGTTTATGATTAAATGTTATCAAAGTACCCGCAGGTTTACACAGGTGTGATGTAAAATCACGGTTACGTACGAGTAATAGTAGCCAATGCAACATAAATATGTAGTTAACTAACATTTTGTTAGGCATTATAACTTTTTCAAAGTATAGTTAATATTCAAACCAGATATTCAGGTAATGAAAAAATACTTACATTTTTCGTTGTTTACGAGTGTAATGAACTTAAAGTACGTTATTTTCCACTGACACTGAAGTTATAAATTAATTTTAAGATATTCCAGATACTTGGAATAAAAAGAAAATAAAAAATAAAAATATTGTTGTAGTGTGTGTGTTGCCATGCCCGCACACAAAAAGCGAATGAAGAGGTGCCGCGCGGCGGCCACTGACGTAACTAACGGTGGGGCGAAAATAGGATGTCTGGACTAATTTTCTTTTATTTTATTTTATTTTATTCTCAGATCTCTTAAAATTGTGTCATGCCTAGTACATAGCAGAGCGAGCTGCTTAGTGAATTTGATTAAATATCGAGGAAGCAACGTCGTAGTATAATTGCAACATTTGCAACAATATAAACTAAAATAGACTTTTTAGGAAATTACTTTCGTGGTTAATAAATGTTTTACTTTAGAATGTTTAGGTTTGAACTAATATTTGATTTTATTTCAACAAAATTCAACAAGCTAATTATTAAAAATAAAAAACACGACTGACTAGTTTTTACTCAAAAAGTACATACAAACATATAAGTTATATACATTTTTGAAATCGCCTTTTAAAGCCCTTCAATTTGATACCCCACTCGATAAGATTGATCAAATTTTATTTTTTTGGTCTGCTATTTATCGCTTATATAATCCGCCATTTTGTTTTTATGGTGACGTCATATAGCCTATGTCACTCGGGGGAATGCAAGGAATCTAAAAATACCTCTCACATCAAAATCTGTTAAGCCGTTTAGGACTTATGGTGGAATAAAGAAACTTACATACATACATACATACATACATACATGAACCCTGAAAACATAACACTCCTTTTTTGGTCAGTCGTGTGAAAAGTACTGTGAAGATTGTTTACATAATAGGACAATTAAGAAAAAATGGAGTTTAAGAGCAACAGCTAGTGGATCCTAACTAATATTATAACTGCGAAAGTGAGTTTATTTGTTTGTCACCACCTCACGCTTTATCTACTAATCCAACCTTTCTGAAATTGCGCATACACATAGTTCGAAGTACTGAGAAGGACATAGGGTACCTTTCATCCCGGGATAAAGCACTGTTCCCGTGGGAAATTATATCCCGGGAAAAAGCACTGTTCCCGTGGAAAACTTTCATCCCGGGAAAAAGCACCGTTCCCGTGGGAAACTTTCATTCCGGGAAAAAGCACTGGTCCCGTGGGAAACTTTCATCCCGGGAAAAAGCACTGGTCCCGTGGGAAACTTTCATCCCGGGAAAAAGCACTGGTCCCGTGGGAAACTTTCATCCCGGGAAAAAGCACTGTTCCCGTGGGAAACTTTCATTCCGGGAAAAAGCACTGGTCCCGTGGGAAACTTTCATCCCGGGATAAAGCACTGTTCCCGTGGGAAACTTTCATCCCGGGAAAAAGCACTGTTCCCATGGGAAATTCACGCGGGCGAAACCGCGGACAAAAGCTAGTAATACATAATACTCACAACTTCTTGTTGTCGGGAATATGTTTCATGGAGTACTTCATGTGTGAGGCCAATAGACTCTTGGTTCTAAACGAAACGTCGCATTGCACGCAGTAGCCGCCATCACCGGACTGAGAAAAGTAATCCATCAATTATCAATAAATAAAATCCTAGCTAATATTATATATGCGAAAGTGAGTTTGTTTGTTATCTCTTCACGCTTTATCTACTTAACCCTGTATACCAAATTTCATCGTAATCCGTCCAGTAGATTTTGCGTGATTGAGTAACAAACATCCTCACAACCTTACAGACTCACACCCAAACTTTTGCATTTATAATATTATAGTATGGATACTTTAATTTATTAACCTTATGTGTTTTTTAAGACATAAATAGTAATAAAATTATTATTATATAAAAAAGTCTTAACAGATGACGTTTTATGAAATCCTAGTCGTAATAATGGCTGTACATATTGTGCACTTTTTATCGTCAACCAGAGGCAGAAAAAAATCACCGATCAAAAAAAAATCAGCTGTTCCATACATTTCACAATACTTACTCGCCCAAAATGTATGGAACAGCAGTTTTTTTTTTTGAGATTGCAGAGTCGGTCCCATACAAAAAGTTCCTCATATTCTTGAGTACTTCCACCTCTAGAGAGGTTGCTGGTGTTTAACCAAACACCCTGTATAATAAAACTGTAACTAAACTCCATTTATTCTTACCAGTCCTATCATGTAAACAATCTTACCATGTCTTTTTATGATTTTACAACAATATAAATTAAAATAGACTTTTTAGGAAATTACTTTCGTGGTTAATAAATGTTTTACTTTAGAATGTTTAGGTTTGAACTAATATTTGATTTATTTTCAACAAAATTCAACAAAAAGTACTGTGAAGATTGTTTACATGATAGGACTGGTAAGAATAAATGGATTTTACTCTGCGTCTGTACCACGTCTGTACATAAGAGTCGGCCCTATTTAATTGGGTCGGGGGTTAAAAAAGGACAGTGTAATATTCACCGGCACATGTGTATTCCTCTTGTGTGCGAGCAGCTTGCTTTTACCGCGGAATTCCTTCTGGCACACGTCACACTTCACCCACGGTTCTACTACGTGTGTGCTGAAATGAAATGATTTTATTTAAATGGGCTAAAAAAAGCACTTTTAAATAATTAGTTGACGTCATAAAATTACTTAAAGCTAAGGTTCAGTGTTGCCAGATGAAGGGGATTCCCCCTTTGGGGTTTTTTTATAATCGATGAGGGGATTTATAAATCTTCGTTTCATACAAATAGTATCATTTTGGGGGAGGAAAAAATGGTTTTGGGGGAAAATTTTAATCATTTTCATACATTTTGGGGAATTTTGTTGAAATCTTGGGGGGAAACCTAGACAGTCATCTGGCAACACTGCTAAGGTTACTTTCGCCTCCAAAGCGCAAGTGGAGAATAGGCGGCGCAAACTCCACTGCTGCATTTTCTACAAAGACGTCACCTTACAACATACATGTCTGTTGAAATGAACAAGCTTGTTAGCATACAGATACAGAATCACGTCTTTATCCCTTGCGGGGTAGACAGAGCCAAGAGTCAACAAGCTTTATAATATTAGTATGAATTACTTACGCCACGTGTGCCCTGTAGTACCTCGGTTCAAGTAGCTTGTGACACACTTCGCACTCTTTCTTCTTTTTGTGCGTTTGATTGTGGTTGTAATACGCTCGGTGGTTTCTGAAAATATCATCAATCATCATCAATCAATATCATCAATCATTATCATCAATCAATACATCATCATCATCATTGGCCAGCACATCTTTTACAGATGATTCTTGCAGCGGCTCTGTCGTAATCAATACATACGTGTTCAATAAAACTGTAACTGGTCTGTACATAAGAGATATAAAAAAAATATGGGAGGTCTTTATAGGGCCAATAGAAGCAAAAAGGATTAATAACTGGACGTTACAACTTTTAATCTGGCAACACTGTTATTAACTTTGGAGGTTGTTGGTAGTAACTGGAGGGGAGAGGGAGCAATAGCTGGGGGGGTTGTAATAAAGTGAATACACATGTGAACCTGGGCGTAACACAAATCTGACAGAACTTGAGATTTTAAGGTTAAGTGTAAGATTTCTTCTTAATATATAATCTGGTAACACTGTTATTAACTTGGGGAGCGGTGTTGGTAGTAACTGCAGGGGGGATGGGGCAATAACTGGGGAGGTTATAACAAAGTGAATACTCACGTGAATCTGGCCTCACAGACCCGACAAAACTTGAGATTTTAAGGTTAAGGTGTGGAATTTCTTCTTACACTTTATAACCTGGCAACACTGTCATTAACTTTAATAACTGGAGGGGGGGTTATAATAGTGAATACTTACGTGAACCAGGCGTCGGAGACCCGTAAGGTGTAGGTTTTCTCCTTACAACGTATAATCTGGCAACACTGTTATTAACTTGGAGGATAGGTAACTACTGGAGGGGGGGGGGGGTATGATAAAGTGAATACTTACGTAAACCTGGCGTCGCAGAACCGACAGAACTTGAGGTAATCCTGGTGCTTGAGCTGGTCGTGCTGCAGCAGCAATTTTAAGGTGTAGAATTTCTCCTTGCATTTATCGCATATGTATAACCTGGCAACATTGTTATCATTATTGCTTGTATTGAGCATCTCAGATGCAATTAGTACTAAAGTCCTGCTCGCATGGAATTTTTTCACCATATCTAATTTCTATATGAGAGTACTAATTGCATCTGAGATGCTCAAAAATCCAAAAATAAATATTGATGGCTTCCTACACTTTAACTGATTTTCAACTGCATCGAATATGGGTTAAATCAAATACCTTACTCGTACAGTGGGTATATGTGTTAGGTGACGCATGCCTAATGCGTTTCAATAGAAATTGGATATGGTGAAGATTTTCGATGTGCAGGATTGAAATGCGATAGCTCAGTTGGAAGAGCAAGGTCGTATAAAGACCTGGTCGCGGGTTCCAGTCCTGCTCGCATGGAATTTTTTCACCATATCTAATTTCTATATGCGAGTACATTATTGATTATACTAAATTACTAACTTAATATGGTGCCGCAGTTGTGTCTCAAAAGCCAAGGAGATTGTACTGAAGCATTGAGATTTTTCAGATACAATTGACACGATATCTACGTTTGTAATGAGGGATATTCCGAGACCCAAATTAAAAAAATATAGTTCCAGATGACTTTATAGATGGCGCTTAAGTAAAAGGCGAGAGAAAAAGTTCCATACAAAAATTCACGGGATTGGCATTTAAAAAAAATAAAACTTAGTAAAAAAAACATCTAAAAAGTATAAATATTGGGATATGTGTAACTGTTAGGTGATTTTTTTTCTGCCTCTGGTTGACAAGAAAAAGCGCACCATATAGGTTCAGCCATTATTACGACTCGGCTTTCATAAAACGCTATCTGTTGAGACTTTTTTATACTGATTTTTTTTTTCTTTATTTAGCTGTCAGAAAATCTCTCATTAGTGGAATCGGCCTCCAGGATTCTAGACACAATCAAGTTTTTCCTCAAAAAGGTTCAAAGGAAATCCACTAGGGGCAGCACTAATAGCGAATACAAAAATATTACTTAGAATAAAATACATTTAAATTTACGCTTTTTCAATAAATAAAGGTACCAAAAGGTAACATATACTATTTTCGAAATGTCAAATATTTTATTACTGTTTAATAAATAAAAAATATTAACTATACTTAAAATGTAAAACCTAAAAATATAAATTACACGACAAAAAACAAAAGAGAACAAACTTAAATAGGTAATAATGTCAAAAACAATAACTTTTAAGGGACTTGTAACGAGCGACATGGATTATCTTGAACGTGGTAAGAAAACGAACTAATGCCCAAGCTACTAAAATGTCTTATGTAAAACGTAGGTGGCGCCCTCAATCACATGCCAAATGATCCTTGTGCCATTGTATGACAGTGAGAATACAAATCCTAACTAATATTATAAATACGAAAGTGAGTTTGTTTGTTACCTACCTACTCGCGCTTTATCTACTGAACTAATCTACCTGAAACGCATACACATAGTTAGAAGTACTGAGAAGGACATAGGGTACCTTTCATCCCGGGAAAAAGCACTGTTCCCGTGGAAAATTCACGCGGGTAAAGCCGCGGGCAAAAGCTAGTATAGAATAAGTGATGAAGTCCTGTTCTAAGTAATAAAATTGTGTTACAGGTACTCCATTCTACTATAATATATAAAATGTATTCAATTTAAGCCCTTATCACATTGTTTTAAGGTCGTGTTTACAATAAATTCTCACTTGTAATGTTCCGCCTTGTGCTCGTCCAAGCTGGCTTGCGTCATAAACCTCAGCTCACAGATGTTGCACAAAAATGGTCCAGCTGACTGAAAAACAAGTTTAACAAGTCAAATTGTAGGAAATTACTTCCAATTCAATTTTGTCATAGATGTATTTGTCGTGAAATACGTCAGAAAAGAGATATTTTCAGAAAACTGCTTTTCGGCGCCATTTTTCTAAGATGGCGGCATGATGCCTTTAAAAAAAGGTAGCAAAACTGAAATTAAGAAGAGCACATCTAAATCTGTACAAATCACCCATTTTCACACTTCCCGGCAAACTTGTAAGGCAAAACTACCAAATGACTGTAGTATTGTTCTTGGATGTTTTTTTTTTGTATAAAAACATTGTTATAAAATATAGGATCGTTGAGTTAGTATCCCATAACAAGTCTCGAACTTGCTTTGGGGCTAACTCAATCTGTGAGATTAGTCCGTATATATTTGAATGAATGAAATGAATGAAAATGATTTTATTTAAATAGGCTTAAAAATAGCACTTTTAAATCGTCGTATACTTATTTTTCAGTTAGTTGACGTCAGAAAATTACTTAAAGCTAAGGTTACCACCGCCTCCAAAGCGCAAGTAAAGAAGAGGCGGCGCAACAAACTCCACTGCTGCATTTTCTTTATAGAATTTCTCAATACCTACTCAATATTTTATTGCATCCATAAAGTTGATATGCTGACAAATAAATGATAGTACATTTATGGACCCTGTCGGGCACCGCAACTTGGGTAGAAAAGATGAGGTCGCATCATCTCATTTTATTAATAACATAAATCTTAATTTCATGTAAATAATAATCCTAACTAATATTACTTATAAATGCGAAAGTGTGTTTGTTTGTTACCTCTTCACGCTTTATCTACTGAAACAATCTTCCTAAAATTTCGTATACACATAGCTGGAAGTACGGAGAAGGACATAGGGACATACATACCTTTCATCCCGGGAAATAGCACTGTTCCCGTGGGCGAAAGCTAGTTCGTAATAAAATAAATATAGGTAGGTATTATTCTAAAGATTTATTTTACCTTATCATGCTTCTTCATATGAGCCTCGAACTCTGGTTGTTTACAAAACCTTTCTACACATTTCTCACAAAAGTATGAATATACTCTAGTCCGAGCATGTTGGAGCCTCTCAGCTCTCAACTCGTGCACTTCTTCTTCAGTCAACTTCCTCACTTCGTAAGTATTAGTATCAGTATCAACTGTTTTCACTGCTTCAGTTGTACGAAATTGTTTCGGTATGGCCAGTTGGGGAGAATTCTTGAATAGTTTTGGACCTATAAGATTAATTAAGTTCTAACTGTATAACATACCATATTTCAGTATTGGGATTGGAGAATTCTTGAATAGTTTTGGACCTATGAGATTAATTAAGTTCTAATTGTATAACATATCATATTTCTGTATTGGGATTGGAGAATTCGTGAATAGTTTTGGACCTATAAGATTAATTAAGTTCTAACTGTATAACATACCATATTTCAGTATTGAAATTTGTTTTTTAATCCTAACTAATATTATAAATGCGAAGTGAGTTTGTTTGTTTATTTATTTGTTTGTTACCTCTTTGCGTTTTATCTACTGAACCAATCTTCCTGAAATTTCGAATACACAGTTAGAAGTACTAAGGACATAGGGCACTTTAAAAAAAAACACTGGTAAAACACTGTTTCTGTGGGAAATTCACGCGGGCAAAGCCGCAGGCAAAAGCTAGTTAACTATGTTATGAAGACAAAAAAACATTTTTTATTACATACCTTTATGATATTCAACTTCACCATCCGCCTCTGTATTTTTCTTTAGATTATTCGACAGTATTGACGACGCTAAAAAAGCTATTGGCAGCTCTATATTTAAATTGCCAGCTGTATTTATATTGCCAACTGTATTTAAATTGCCACCTGTATTTAAATTGCCACCTGTATTTAAATTGCCACCTGTATTTAAATTGCCACCTGTATTTATATTGCCAACTGTATATATATTACCAATTGTATTCTTATTGCCAACAGTATTTTTATTACCAGCTGTAACCCGTAATGGCATAGAGTTAGTTTGCGTGTCGGGTCTTGTGGACGAAGAGGGTTTTAAAATAAAATGTTTTAAAGGCTCCTCATCGCTCGCTGATTCTGTGTCGTTTGAGTCTTGAACAGAATATTGCGTTTTTATGTACGCAACGTTGCCTGGAAAATAAATTGTTTTCAATTATGACATTGTTAAAAAAATATGTTATGTTAAAAAAATATGTTATGTTAAAAAATATCTATAGAAATAAGTAGTACCTTTGTACTTAGTTTTAGTATGTATTTGTTGTGTACAAAAATTATAAATCCATACTAATATTATAAATGCGAATGTTTGGATGTGAGTTTGTGAATTTGTGAGTTTGTGAGGATGTTTGTTACTCAATCACGCAAAATCTACTGGACGGATTTCGATGAAATTTGGTACAGAGGTAGATAATGACCTGGAATAGCACATAGGCTACTTTTTATCCCGGGAAAAAGCACTGTTCCCGTGGGAAATTCACGCGGGCGAAGCCGCGGGCAAAAGCTAGTAAATAAATAAATTATAAATAAATAACGCACTCCGACCAGATTGCGGGATATTAGGAGCACCCATAACCGGAGGGCTGTATGAAGAGAGTGATGAGTGTAGAGGAAGCAAGAGAGATCTGTAAGGATCGTAGCAAGTGGAAATCGCTAGTCTCTGCCTACCCCCACGGGAAAAAGGCGTGATAATATGTATGTATGTTAAATCTTAAATGTGTTTATAAATATTCATTCCGCATATGAAGCTGGGTTTAGTTTTGGCTAAGTTAAGATTCAGATGGCTTTGGATTGGATTTGATAATGTAAGAGGCAGCGCATTACAATTTGCTAAAGGAAATTAAAACTTCTATAAAGTAAAGGTAAAGTTCATAATTCATTTAAAGCCTATTTAGACGGTGCAAGTTTCTTGCCTGTTGCATACAATTAAATTGAAGCAATCATTTATTTGCATTGTCTAAACAACATTTGCTTGCAATTGTCGAAAGACAATTATGGCACTGCAAATATTGCATGCGATTATTGCTCTTGTATGTACAAGAAACTTGCACCGTCTAAATAGGCCTTTATTCTCGCTTCTCTCTCTCAGCCTAAAGACGTCCACTGCTGGATAAAGGCCTCCCCCAAGGATTTTATCCATGGGGGGGTTTTGCCGTAATCGCCACGCTTGGCAGGCGGGTTGGCGATCGCAGTGTGATGGCATAGTACGCGGAAAGATGCTGCTGCCCATCCTCCGGTGTTTTAAATCCCTTAGTCGCCTCTTACGACACCCACGGGGAGAGATGGGTTGGTGCTATTCTAGGGCCACACCACAGGCCACATACATATTCTCGCTTACATTGGTGTATAATGTTTGTATAGGGAAGCAAGTATATGAACCCGGGCACTTGATTCCACTAAATTACAAACGTAATATCCTGCCTTAGTTGTGTCTCAAAAGCCAAAGAGATTGTACTGAATACAAAGGGTGTGACGCAAATCGTCCCTTTAGCAACTCGTCCAAATAGCAACTTGTGCTATTCGCAACTCGTCCCATCTTATAGAGATCGAATCGAATTAGTACGATTTCTATTGTTTTTCAGACACAATTGATTGAGACAAGATATCTATATTAAAAATACCCTATTAGAGGATTCGGCCCCTAAACTCCATTTATTCTTACCAGTCCTATCATGTAAACAATCTTACCATGTCTTTTTATGATTTTACAACAATATAAATTAAAATAGACTTTTTAGGAAATTACTTTCGTGGTTAATAAATGTTTTGCTTTAGAATGTTTAGGTTTGAACTAATATTTGATTTATTTTCAACAAAATTCAACAAAAAGTACTGTGAAGATCGTTTACATGATAGGACTGGTAAGAATAAATGGAGTTTAGGTAGGGTGTTGTAAGTTTGTAAGTCTGTTTGTAGGAAATAATTTTTTCACCAATAGAAAGCTGCTTTGTTTCTGAGTGACATAGGCTACAATTTATATATGTACCTCCCGAGTGAAGTCGGGGCGGAGCGCTAGTAAATGGATAAGGAGGATAAACCATGACAATGTTCTGTAACAAAAATAGTTAAAAAAAAACATTTTCTTGGAACATTTTTATTTCTTAATCTCACAATGACATAATTAATGAAAAGTGAAAACGTCTTTTTCTTCAGCGTTATTAATAATTCTTTTTTAACTTATGTAAAGTTTCTTCTGGATCTTCTTTGCTTCTTACTGACAAAACAGTGATTTTACTATGTGTCAAAAATCTGACAAGGGGCCTATAAATGAACCTTATAAACGGTTGAATAAGGTCCATTTTTAAATATTTAAGAAATGAGAAATGGATCATGCTCAAGATTCATCCAAAAAGCAATTTTAGTCTTAACTCCCTTGAATTAGAGATTACAGTTTAAGGTCAATCTGTTTCTGTTTGTGATCCATCCCCGCTTCTCGACTGTTGTATCAGTTTCCGTTTTTTTCTGCGTCGTCGGCTTTGTTCCCGCCATTTTTTCCTCATTTTTTCTCTCTCTTCGTCTGTTAGCTCAGATATTTTCTTATTATTACGTAGCGCGTGTTTCCTCTTTACTTCTTCATATTTCTTTGGATTTAGCTTCAATTTCTCTCTATATTTTCTCATACGTTCGGCAGGAGTAAGGATCGTTCTGCTACCTAAAAAAAAAAAAAATAAACAAAAAAAATTGACCGTTTTAGTGCTGTTTTTTTTAGCTATTTTGTATCCCACAGCTGGGCAAAGCCTCCTTTAATCCTTCAACGACGGAAGGCCGCATCGGGCATTGCGTCTATTGTTAAACAATTGTTGTCTGAAACGCCGTGATTGAAGGATGTAAGGGAAAAATATCTGTGAAGTTCAATAAAATGACTACCAACAATCTCTTCACAGTACAATAAAAAAAATATTAAATATCAATTAAATAACATATTATCAAAACTATAATTTCCATTACTCTGAGTTACGAAAAACTCTGGCATAACCAACGAACTAATATACCATAGAAAAATAACTCCCATACAATGATCGCTTTTAACTCGGTACCTTTACGCAGACAGATGAACTGCAATAATTATATGAACACACACATTCTCATCGACCATACTTCAACGCTGTTGGTCGTCTGTGTCAGCCGATTTGACGAATCAGGTGATTAGCTCGCACGCGCTCTGCGGCGATAATGGCGGCGATGTTAGAGGAACGAGGAATGGATGGTTTTATGTAACATTAGTCTAAAATAAGTAAACATGTATTTGATAACGTATTTATTTATATTATTATCTAAAATATTTGTATTTGTAATACTTATTTTGAAGACCTTAGCAAACTTGTAAAGTGCATGTTAGTAATACAAATTATAGTGAATAAATAAATATGAAATATTACAATGAAAATAAATACAGTTTCTTAATACTGGTAGGAACAAAAATAGAGTCAGGTTTTTCATAATTTAAAAGACATATCTCAAAAAAGTACAAATTTCAAATATTGAATGCGTTCTTATATATTTTTTAAGTAACAATAGGGTCTTGGATAACCTGTTTTTTTTCATTTCAAAATGTTCTCATCCTAGCGTATTTCCTGTTCCGTCCTCAGTGGCAATGCTCGAGCCCGGGGTCCGCTACCATATCTTGGCGGTTTGACAATGTTACTGGTTTTTACACAGAGCGACTGTCGTCTGACCCAAAGAGTAGACCAGAAACAATCCTAGGAGAGGTTTTAACGATATTAAGGCAGTGTTAATTAAACTTGTATTCTCTAAGTCGCCTTGTACGACATCCACGAGAGGATTTAGAGTGGTTCTAATCAACTTATTTTCTTAATAACTTATTTTTATTACATTAAAAATAATATTAATAACTTATTTTTATTATATATAATCTTAATAACTTATTTTTATTACATTAAAAATGGTTTTAATAAATCACCCAGGGAATCTATATTTGCATGACTAACCATCTGCAAAAACGAAGGTAATTTTGTATAATGGATTAATAGAGAAATACATGATATACTATAGTAATTATAAAATGAAATAAAACAAAAACTTACAGTACAAATAGGCACCGCAGATTGTTTTTTTAATCGTTTGCGCTTTCCATTGTCAATAAAGTACATGTCCTCATCACGAAAGTGGATGCTGCATACTATACTGCTTTTGCTAGGCATCCAGTCAAGTTCATTTCGTTCCAAACGAACCGCAGACACCCATTTTTCAGCCTGGATTTCATTTGACGGAAAACTGTGGCAATGAAATCATTTTCTAGTTACTCGATCAAATCTATTAATCTCGCGTTTACACCAAGTTTTAAGTCAAACTTGTATTATCCAAATGTATGTTTCATCTTGATATGCCGCTTAGAACCTAAGACATTAGGTAATCGTAGTAAATTGCGCTTAAACAAAATCGCGGGCATAATCGAGTTTTCTACAAATTATTCTCGTGAGAATCAACTTGCTTTGTTTATTTTATAACTAGCTGATACCCGCGGCTTCGCCCGTGGCAAAAAGTATATTTTAAGTAAGTCATCTTGCGGGTTGATTTTAGAAAAATTACTGCATAATTATTTTAAACGCCATCTAGTGCCCAATTTCTTTAAAAATAGATGGCCTTACTGAAATCCGTATCCAGGCCAACGGAAACCGTATTTTTCGGGATAAAAAGTTGTCTATGTGCTATTCCAGATCATAATCTACCTCTGTACCAAATTTCATCGAAATCCGTCTAGTAGATTTTGCGTGATTTGCGTGAACAAACTCGCAAACATACATACGTACAAACATCCAAACATCGTAACTTTCGCATTTATAATATATAATAATATAATATTAAGTATTAGTACTAGTATCAGTATATAGTATATTAGTATGATTAGTTAGTTTTCGTTATCTCGACTGACGTCGGTTTAAAAAAATACGCATAAGCAATCGTGAATATGTGATAATTTTGTATGAGTTTTTAAATACAGTTATTATATAAGGTGGACTCAAATTAACTACAAATATTTTCAGGACTGGCTCCAGGAGGCTAAATAAACGTATTGGAGATAAAATTTTAAAAATCGATACGCTAGTTTTTATTTATTTTTTTTCTAACAATAAAGATATTATAAAATGATGACATTTAGTATCATACTGTAGATACATGTTAGACAATTCATTCATCTATAAGCTCCACCCACCAAATAATAGTAAAATTAAATTGATTTGCCGTCTTCCTCTTTTTTATCAAAAGTGCGTGGAAGACAGAGTTTTATTTATTTGTGTGGATTAACACACACACACACACACAAATAACCTAAGATAGCCTAATAACTAATAAGATGATAATTTAAGTGTAAGTTTTGGGGTTTAAGGCGACTAGGAGAGCAAACACGTGAATTTGGTTTATCAAATTTATTAATAAGTTTACAATTTACAATAAAATAATACTTCCCATCACACTTTTTCACACATAAACGTAAAACGTGCACTCATCTGTCCACAAAATGTTATTATTTTGGTTCCTACACAACCACTGCGAAAACTCCACTCTGTCTTCATAGTCCGTCGGGAGCATCTCCTGAACCCTCAGAATATGATAGGGATGAAATCCCTCGCTATGCAACACTTTTAAAATGTATGATTTCGACACAAAGAAGACACGTGCGGCGTCTTCAGAGCTGGCCACCGGGTGTCTTACAGGATACCGCGGTCGGTCTGCACCAGGCCTGGGTCGGAAACTGCCGGTCTCGCGGTGACGCTGCACGGCACCAAGAATAGTTCTTGGGTTGATCCGCCGACCATACCTCTCGAAAAAAATCTCCCACGCCCGAGTACAAATTTCATTTGGTTTTAATATCGGTAAGGCATTTTTTACAACATACAACTTCATGTCAAAGCTTTTTATTAGACCAATCTCCAAGACAACGTCTATGGTATATCTCTGGTATGTGCACAGAGTATATCAAAATGAGGTTGTAACATTCCTCCCCAATTAACTTAAAGCATTTCTTCGATTAATCGACGAGGTGCTTGCCTCTGCCGGTTCGGGAATACACAGAGTATCTATCAGCAGAGTCGACAAAGTATGTAATGTTTTGTCTCATGTCAAGGTATGTATTTTTTAACATCTTTATTAAACATGGTCGTTACTATTGTGCAATAGTTTTAGGTCGGGAAAACAATTAAATACGTAGGTGATAAAACTTTTTTAACATAAAAGAAAGTCAAGTGCGAATGAGGCCATACCAACTAGTAGATCTATCAAAAGGTTCAACATTTTTGCTCTCACTAAAACATAAATAAAAGCCAAACTTTATTTTCGCCATTCGATCCGTAGACGCTGTTACTGGACGAATTACGTTCACTTTTTAGTGTTCGAACGGGACCCTATTACTAACACATCTTAAGAATACGAATAATTAAATTAAAACAATTATTTAAGGGGGCTCCCATACACCAAACGTGATTTTTTAGAATGCTACGGAACCCTTCGTGCACGAGTTCGACTCGTACTTGGCCGGTTGTTGATTTGATTTGAAAAGGAAAAATGAAAAGTTTTCAGATATCTTTATTTTCTGTTTGTCAAGACAATAGAACTTTGCAATAATAGAATAATCCAATAATAATAATATTTAAAAAAACCTATAAAAAAGACCTATGATTGATTGCTCCGTTCCATAGTTACTCTATGACAGAGCGGCACCATAGATAGAGCAACACGGACTCACGCGCGCGCCGGTGGGCGGCGGCTTTTTTTTGTGGCCGCGTGTAGGTAGTTTCATTTTAATTGGTTAAAATAATTGGCCAATGAGGTAAGCACTGAAACATCGTCTCTCGTGTTTTATGTTACATGATACAGGATGTTATAATGTTACGGTTTTCAAAAAACAAAAAGTTAATTTTTCTCGAAAACTAGCGTGTAGAAAATTGAAAAAACCACTGATATTCTTTCTAAATAATATCAGTAATCAGCCCTGAAAATATTTGTAGTTAATTTGAGTCCACCTTATATAATATAATGATCTATTTAATGCATAATAACAATAATCAAAGTAAAAAAAAAACAATTATTTTTTCTAGTACACTATGTAAAGTTACGCTTTACTTTACTTTATTTAAATCTTGGATACATATTGCATAACATTTTCCCCTAGTATTCAAAATGTTTTAAATAAAATATTAATATACTTACTTATGAAAGGTAATTCCGCTGTTCGTCATATCTGTGTGACTTCTACACCACTTTACGACACAAGATGGCATATTTTTGCTAATTAAACTTGCGAAAATACTCGATGATACGTACAATTGACACTTATGCGTTAGGTACAAGTACAACCGTTGAACTCGCTGCGCCACGGCGAACTGAGGCGAAGTGAGGTGGGTATTTTACGCCCCGCCCACCAAGGTGGGTATTGCGTGGAACCATTTTTTTGGCGTTGTTATAGTTCTATGGTATATTAGTTCGTTGGGCATAACAGTATAACTGCTAACCGAAATTGGTGGCCGTGTATAATATATGAGAAAAATAAAACATATTTTTACTTACAACGCACTCTTCATAAATCAGTGGTAATTTTTACTGCTCTTCTGCACACACTAGTACTAGATATTGACTGTAGTGACACTAGATATTTATTTAAAGTCTCGTGACAAAGTTGACAAAGAAATATATATTATATGGACTGCTATGGATAACTATGGACTTAATTATTAGATTTATATACATATACACCCTCTTACAACAAATAGGAACTTGATTCACAGGATTAATAATAATACACATCATAATTAAATTGATGATGAACACAGATAGATAGATCAACACTTTACACACATATAGATCATCTTTTCTGTAACCTCATGGTACACCTAAGTTTATATAGTTTATAATTTCTTAGTTTATTTCTATGTGAGAGAAGAAAATAAAGATTATTATTATTATTATTTGTTTATATCTTTTCTTTTCTCGGTTTTCGTATAAAACCGGTTTACTGATATACACGGGCCTAAGCCAAGTGTATATCAGGGAGATCATCAGGGAGGTTAGATTGGGGGACGCGGTCAGGGTTGGGCGTTACTAGTTCTTGTCGGGATGGTTGTGAAATAGGGTTTCCAGGTACACTACCTAGGTTATTCTGTGAGATGGATAAATGAACGGAAGATTGGTTTTCTGTTTGTAAAAACTTTCTTACTAGACGGCATGTGTTTAAAATAGCTGCCTTTTGTAGTAGATTATATGTTGTGGGGGACAGATTTAAAGTTTGAAGAGATTGATGTAACTGTTTGGGTATGACTCCGGTTGTAGATAGGACTATAGGGACTATTGTAACTTTCTGAAGATGCCATATTCTGCTTATTTCATCTTTTAATTCGGTAAACTTGGTCAATTTTTCTGCTATAGTGGTCTGGAGATTATGTGTATTGGGTACGGCAATGTCTATTAAAAAGGCAGTTTTGGTGGTCTTGTTTACGAGCGTAATATCGGGCCTATTGTAGTGTATTGTCCGGTCGGTAAGTATGGCTCTGTCGAAGTATAATTTAGTGGTTTGATTTTCCAGCACTGTTTGAGGTGAGTATTTGTAATAAGGTTTTATGGACTGTATAAAATTATATTGTAAAGCAAGATTTTGATGGATGATATTTGCAACTTGATCATGCCTGTGTTTGTAATCGGTCTGGGCTATTGCTTTACATGCACCTGTGATATGTTGGATGGTTTCGGGTGAGCTATTGCATTTTCTACAGGGGTCTGATGAGATTGATTTTATGATGTATTTCTGATAATTCCTAGTTTCTATCACCTGGTCTTGAATTGCTAACATAAAGCCCTCAGTCTCTGGGAAAAGTTCACCTCGACTTAGCCATGCGTTCGACGCTACTTTGTCGACAGAGGTTTGGCATAAGTCATGGTGATGTCTTCCATGTAAAGACTTTCTAGCCCAGTCAGCAATTTTGGTTCTATTGTCAGTAAGGTTTTCATTAGGTTGGCTGCTTGGTCTTGTAAGTTAAGGGGGGTGAATTTCTTGTCATTCTGTGCTATTGCTCTGTGAAGAGTAGATAATGTCATTCTATTGAAAAAATATTGTCTGAGGTTTGTAATTTGTTTGTTGTGCAGGTTCATTATATCAATAATTCCTCTGCCTCCATCCTTTCTTGATAAAGTCAGTCGTTGCATACATGATCTAGGGTGGTGTTTGCGCTGTTTTGTCATTGAAGTATTTATTATTCGTTGAAGGTTTTTGAGGTCAGATTTGGTCCAGTTGATAATTCCAAATGAATAGGTGAGTACAGGTATTGCGTATGTATTGATGGCTTTAGTTGTGTTCTTTGCATGTAGTTGTGATTTAAGTATGGCATTAAGTCTATGTCGAAATTGTTGGGTTAGTTTCTCTTTTATCGCTTTGTGCTGAATCTGTAGTGATTGGTTATATCCTAAATATTTGTAAGTGCTTTCTTCATCCAAGGGGTCTATTTCCTGTCCTGTTTGTAAGGTATATCCATGTTGGTATCGTTTTCCTTCTTTAATTGAGTTGGTTTTGCATTTGTCCAATCCAAACTCCATTTTTATGTCATTTGTAAACTGTTCTACTAAATTGATTAAGCGGTCAAGTTGGTCTTCGTTTTCAGCGTATAATTTTATATCGTCCATATAAAGGAGGTGATTAAGTGTATTTGTAGTCGGTACGTCTGTTTCTGTTAAGGGTAAGGGGTAACCTAATGAGCTATTGTTCAATGTTTTGGATAATGGGTTTAGAGCAAGGCAAAACCAAAGTGGGCTGAGGGCATCTCCCTGAAAGATACCTCGTTGTATCTTAATCAGGTTGGTTTCTGTGGTGCTTTCCGATGTTATTAGTTTCAGTCGAGTGGTCCATGTCGTCATAGCATACTTTAAGAATGTGATTACTGTTGGGTGTATTTTATATATTTGTAAGATTTAAAGTAACCAGGAATGAGGGACGGAGTCATAAGCTTTTTTGTAATCAATATAAACAGTAAAAATGTCAGATTTAGTCTTCTGTACCTTTGAAAGAATAACGGAATCTATGACAAGTTGTTCTTTACATCCTTGACAGGCCTTTCGGCACCCTTTCTGCTGTTCTGCCAGGATATTATTACTTTCTGTGTGTTTGTAAATAAGCTCAGTTATGCAGGATGTAATAATTTTGTACAAGGTTTGCAGACAGGTGATCGGTCTGTACTTTGCGGGGTTTTGGAGGTCGTTTTGGTCCTTAGGAATCATAATAGTTGTACCGGATGTGATATATGCTGGCATTAACTGAGGATTTTGAATAAAGTCATTAATAAAATTAAATAAGTATGGGTGAGTATGTGTAAATTTTTTGTACCAGAAACTATGAATGAAATCTGATCCTGGGGCTTTCCAATTATGTAATCTACTAATAACATTTTCAAAGACTTCTACGGGTATACACTGAAATGGCATAGGTTGGGTGTTAGAGTTATTATAATTTGTTTCGGAGTTTATCCAACCTGCCTCCTGATTATGTTCAACAGGTTGTTCCCAAATGCTAGCCCAGAAATTATACAAATCGTCAGCATTTGGTGTGTTGGAGGTGTTATTTTGATCGATATTTTGGGTGTTTGAAGTTGAATTTCTCATTTTACGGTAAAATTGTCTTTCATTACTACGGAATTGATTGTTTTGTTGTTTTCTCAAAGTGCATGCGGTGTATCTTCGTAGACGAGCAGATGTAACAAACAACTTTTGTTTTAATGTATCTATTGTATGAGCGAGTAGTGTGTTTGGAGATTCGTGGATGGAATGTATTTTATATTGCTCGATAATACTCTGTACTTGCCTATTGAGTCTATCATTTCCATTTCCGTTCATGAATTGCGTTACTTTTCCTATTTTACTCCGTAGATCGGATATTTTGTTTTCTAAGCGTTTTTGCCATGACGGCTTATACTTCTTTTGGGTATTATTGGTAATAGTACTATTTAGTGATAATTTAGCTCCGTTAATCTTAGCTGCAGTCCAAGCTGCACTGTAAATTACTGTTTGTAAGGTATTAAATTCAGTATCTTTATTAATATATTCCGGCAAAACTATCTTATTAATGTAATCAACTATGGCAGATAATCGTTTTGATGACTTCTGTTTTGGTATGTAGGATCTTTTGGTGGGGTCTATTTTATTAAAGTGTTGAAATGCTGACTGGAGAGTATCGTCAATATCTGCCCGTCTTTCAGAATTTATATGACAAGTGTCTTCAGGATTATTTACTTCTATGTTATTTAAAGTTAGAATATCGCTACTGTTTCCAGTCTGATCTGTTGCTATAGGAGCTTGTGTTTGGTTTAATTCTTCAGATATTTCCTGTTTTATGATATTTAGTCTAGCATCACTTATATATTTATTATTTATTATTAGTCTTCTCTGGTCAGCTATCCTCTGTTCGGTTAAGTGCGCTAGAGTCGGGAACATATTGACGAAACCTTCATGCAGCATCTTTCTGTATGCGGTTCTATTGGTATCTAAGTGAGTTATCCTATAGTATATCCGCATTATAGCTTCATTCTGTTCATTTGTCCATCTCATCCGGCTTTGGGTATGCGTGGTTTGAGTTATTCTTAGTTCTCGTTGTGATGGTTCTATTGCATAAGTTTGCTGTCTTTGAGAAGTCAGTACTTGTGAGTTTGACGTGCTTTGTGAGTGTAAGGCCTCGTGTCGTTGAAGCTCATCACGGACTTCACAATATATCTGGTCTATTTCAGCTTGCGGTAAAAGTTTTCTCCTTATTATTGCCCTTCGCTGGTCACCTATTCTTTGTCGGCTAACTGTTATATCAGGGAATTCCTCGATGAATTTCAGATGAAGAGGTTCAAGGTATGATTTAGTATCGGTGTCTAGAGCAGTTAACTGAAGGTAAGTGCGCAGAATAAACTTGTTCATTTCAGTTGACCATTTCATGCGCGTATTTGGACCGCTCTGGGTGGGTGCAAGCTCTAAATCAGGATTGACTTCTTGCACAACACTGTCGAGCGTACTGGTAGTAGACAAGGTTGCTGTTCGTCTTGTCATATATGAAGGGCGAGTCGAAGGGATAGACGAGAAAAGTGAATTAGTATCATCGCCTGATAGTTCGGCTGTAGTCTCTACGGCGTGAGCCCGCCTGCTCAACTCACGGCGACCGGCTGTAGTATCTTGTGTGACGGGAGCCCGCCTGCTCAACTCCTCGCCACCGGTGTCTCTCGAACTGAAGCACCCAGCACCGGCTCTAGGTGCGCCCCGGCGACCCCCGGGCAGCGGCCGCAAATTATACTTTCTTGAATTTTCTTTCTCCATTTTAAGTAACGGGTAAAGGTGGATAGTAAGAGAGGAAAGTTGGGATCGTTGGTCGGAAAATGGGATGCTCCTCGGTATTTTAAAAGCTACGTAAGTTTCTCCATAACTAGTATGGGTTTAACCCATTTCCCTTAAGCCCCCCCACCACGTCAAGGTGACCCCTCGGGGGGGTTATTATTATTATTACTTTATTGCACCATTTACAGAAAAGAACATACAACGTAGTAACAAGAATAAATACATAAATAAATGAGCGCAAAGGCGGGCTTATCGCAAATGCAATTTCTGCAATTTACACAGCATGTTGGTGTCAAAATCATCTTCAAGGGCTTCACCCATGCCATAGAATTAATATATGTACTACGTACAGAAAGGAAACTCCCTGCCCTTCCCGCAATATTGCAATCCCCCGTACCCCTCGTTCTTGTATGTATTGGGACGCTATGACTATGAAACTTCAATGTGTAACGCACACATGGAAGTGTTACTGACGTGTTTACGGATATACAGTTTCATTTGTAGTAGTAGTAGGTCTATTTGACGCCCCGTTTCTATGAAGCGCCCGCCCTGTGCCCATGCCATACTTATTTCTGTTTATCCTGAAGGTTGACTGGTAGAGAAAGCTGTTAGCGTTAAGTCCGCCTTTTATACCATTGTATTATTTTGGTTTAATAAAGTTTTTAATAAATAAAGAAATAGACCGGCTCGCTGGAAGGCTCCGGCACAGAATAAGTAATAGTAGAAACAACCTGGGTAAAGATGGCGAGATGACTAAAGTCATAATCGTCCTTAAGGACGATTCGCACTAGTCTGCATGCTCGAGCATACCGCATAGTAAAATTCCATAATTGCACGCAATTAACTATTCAGAGTTTCAATAAGTTAAGTATAAGAGTTTAAGTTTCAATTTCCTTCAGCAAATTGTAAAATACGCTGCCTTGCGTTCGGCCGCGGGGCGCCCAGACTGAATTTAACATTAGATTTCGACTCATACTCTGCAGAATGGATATCAATAGCTCAAGATAGGGATAAATGGAGGAAGGAGGCCTTTGCCCAGTAGTGGGATCTTAACGGCTGAATAATGAATAATAACATCAGCGCCTCTATCTATGAACTAGTCACTATTCGTTTTCTGACGATACGTTTACATTCTTGTAAATATTCGTTTTTTTTTTAATCTATAACACTCGATAATCCTAACTAATACATATTATAAATGCGAGAGTGGTTTGTTTGTTATTTTTTCACGCTTTATCTACTGAACCAATCTTCCTGAAATTTCGCATACACATAGTTAGAAGTACTGAGAAGGACATAGGGTACCTTTCATCCTGGGAAGAAGCACTTTTCCTGTAGTCATTCACGCAGGCAAAGCCGCGGGCAAAAGCTAATAACATATAAAGCTAAAAGTACTTACTTTTACGCGGCTGAAGCAGGGGCTCTTCATCAGAATGTTCTCCATCAGATCTCTCAAATTCACATTTCACTATATCCACACAGCTTGTCCCACTCTCTGCTGGTACTTCTGTCTCAATCTTAATGGTCAACTCTCCAATCGGATCTTGTTCATTAGAAATCACACCTTGTGAATCAGGTCTTAAGGTCTCAATTTCAGCAATCTCCTCTTTGAGTGTGGTATCAGGAAATAAGTTAGGCTTCTTGGCAACTAATGGGTTGATATCTATTTGAGGTTGGTACGCTATGGACAGCCAATGGACTAGGTGCGTTGTTTTTAGATTTGATAAAGATAATAATGGCTGAAAAATAAAAATAGATAATATAACATAGTTACCACATTTTTATTCCTAACAGGGGGTCTAACACAGCAACATTGATGAATAGGATTATGACAATTTCTAATAGGGTATTTGACTGTTTTTGAAAACCTATCTAAAATTGTTCATTACGTTATCAGAAAACTAACGATATATATATTTTTGATTAATTTTCAGTATTTAGATTAAAAATCGATGAAAAAGTTCAAAATAATCATATTACCGCTTAAAAGCTCACTACGTTACAATGAGAACCCCGTGACGTATTATAGGCACTCGTCACTAAAAGCCGTTCTGTTTTACGTACACTAATATCACTTCCTGTTTTCATAACAAGATTTTCAATAGAATACGATGTAATTGAAATATTAATGTGAGCGACAAAACTTAAGTTGCTAATAGCAATGGCGTAAAAGGTCTAGATTAGTCTCACATTTTTTCTAAAATTACGGTGCGACTTTTACAGTGCGAAACGGAACATGGAATTGATACTTGACTGATTTGTCCACCTATATAACGTCATTGAAAATGGCGGAGCGTTTCATATCACGTGGTCAAGGGCTTAAAATAAATAACTTTATAATAAGTTTATTAACATAATCGTTGCTTCTTTTGACATTTTAGAATATCCAAAAGTTAAAGAAAAATATTGTCTTTAAGGATATTTATAGAATTACTCATATTTTTAATACTGTCAAATACCCTATTTCCTAAATTATTCTATAGAAATAGATATTGATTGATCTGATTGATTGAACCGTTTTTGTGAAACTAGAAGACTTCAAAGTCAAAGTCAAATCATTTATTTTGTGAACATAGGTTTACTTAGAGAGGTGTTATACAAAAATGAGTTCCTCTTGGTATACAAAATTTAAAAAGTCATTTATTTACAACGTCATAGATACAAATTACAATATTATTGAGAAATTATGTAATTAAATTAATTTTGCAGGATAGTGGGCTTACATAAATACACCTGTAAAAACTGCACTGTTCCCATGAGAAATTCACGCGAGCGAAGCCGCGGGCAAAAGCTAGTTTCTTCTTCTTCTCTCAGCCGAAAGACGTCCACTGCTGGACAAAGGCCTCCCCCAAGGATTTCCACAACGACCGGTCCTGCGCTGCCCGCATCCATGCGCATCCCGCGACCTTCACCAGGTCGTCGGTCCACCGAGTGGGAGGCCTGCCAACACTACGTTTTCCGGTTTGTGGTCGCCACTCGAGAACTTTTCTGCCTGAGATACTTATTGAAAAAGTAGAAAATAAGATACCTACCTTATTTTTATTCATTGTTTTCTGTGCCTCCAAAGCTTTCATGCGGAACTTTTTAATTTTGACCAACATCGCATGGCATTCCCAGCACACCATGTAGTTACAAATAGGAGGCAGCTGAAATATAAAGATTAACCATTAAGTACAGTTAGTACAATTGGCTAAGGTATAAAAGGCTGATATTAACAATAAAAGTTTGCTAAATAGTATATTTTGTGCATTCAATGAAATAACGGACAAAATTATTTATTTTTGGATTTTTGAGCACCTCAGATGCAATTAGTACTAAGACGTTAGGTGACACAAGCCTAATGCGTTTCAATAGAAATCTGATATGGTGAGGATTATCGATGTGCAGGATTGCGATAGCTCAGTTGGAAGAGCAAGGTCGAATTAAGACCTGGTCGCGGGTTCAAGTCCTGCTCGCATGAAATTTTTTCACCATATCTAATATCTATATGAAAGTACTTTAACAGACACAATTCTTAGTATAAACTAACATGCACCCGGGACTTTCGGGAAACCCTCTCTTAGTGCTCCCCTACACTCCCTGAGGAACCAACACGCGAAATTTCAGCTTCCTACGCCCAGTAGTTTTGTCAGTCAGTAACAGAAGAATTTAAACTCCATTTTTTTATAATTGTCCTATTATGTAAACAATCTTCACAGTACTTTTTATTGAATTTTGTTGATAATAAATCAAATATTAATTCAAACCTAAACAATTTAAAGTAAAACATTTATTAACCACGAAAGTAATTTCCTAAAAAGTCTATTTTAATTTATATTGTTGTAAAATCATAAAAAGACATGGTAAGATTGTTTACATAATAGGATAATTTATGAATAAATGGACTTTATATTGATATGATATTGGGACTTTCTGTAATAGAAGACAGGCGCCAGCTATTACTTCGAATTCAACATCAAAAAAGTATTGTTATTTAGTCCAATAAAAGTAAGAAAACCTCTAAAAAAAGACAAACTACCTACATCAGGCAAGAATAACTGTTGCGGACTTGCGAAAATTACGGATGCAATGCAATTACCTTAATCAGGGTTATTGAGGAGAATAATACTTTGTCCAGAATAGGATACATTTTTCTGCATTGGCTGCTAGTCAGGCAAGATACACAGATAACAATATTTTGATCTGGAATACTCGCAGAGGCCTGAGGCCTTGCAGGATCGATCCAAACATTTGACCCAAACATTGTTAACAAAACCACATTACCACTTAGCGTATATCAAATATCGTAATATCTGTATAAACACGAACAATTACTGCATAATAAAAACACTATTATATTAAAATTACTATATTTTAATACAACAATAAACACCACCCACAGTTCTCAGCTGAAAATTGATTGAATTGATAATTTTTCTCGACGTCATAAAACTTGACTATATTTCATTCATTCTATTCATTCATTTTATCAGCTAGTGATATCCACATATAATATTTAAAAAAAAATTTACTTCTGTGAGTGATATCACAAAATCTACTCGATTCTCGACGGCAGGCAGGGCAGCAGGATGCAGTGCGACCTTGAAAAATAGTATCGATTGATCAACGAACTAACATACCATAGAACTCTAACAACGCCAAAAAAAATGGTTCCACGAAATAGGAACCTCGGTGGGCGGGGCGTAAAAAAGACACCTCACTTCGCCTCAGTTCGCCGTGGCGCAGCGCGTTCAACGTTGTACTTGTACCAAACGCATAAGTGTCAATTGTACGTATCATCGAGTAATTTCGCAAGTTTAATTAGCAAAAATAGGCCATCGTGTGTCGTAAAGTGGTGTAGAAATCACACAGATATGAAGAACAGCGGAATTACCTTTCTTTCCTTTGCCGAGACTACGTAGTACTAGTAATTCTGTGCAGAGACTTCAAACGCCAAGCGGCTGGCCGTTTGTTTGAGCGGTAGCCGGCTGCCGCGGTGTGTTGACCCCGCCCCGTGACCTTGACGCGCCCAATCGTGTACTAGCTTTTTCTATGAGAATGTGTGAGTGTCTTGTTGTATTTAAGTACATTTGTTTGCGTAAATGGAACCAAGATTTGAGCGTTCGTTGTATGAGAGTTACACTTCCATATTTATTTATAACTAGCTTTTGCCCGCGGCTTCGCCCACGTGAATTTCCCACGGGAACAGTGCTTTTTCCCGGGATAAAAAGTAGCCTATGTGCTATTCCAGGTCATTATCTACCTCTGTACCAAATTTCATCGAAATCCGTCCAGTAGATTTTGCGTGATTGAGTAACAAACATCCTCACAAACTCACAAACTCACAAACTCACAAATTCACAAACTCACAAACTCACAAACTCACATCCAAACTTTCGCATTTATAACATTAGTATGGATTCAATGCGATTGATTGATGTTTTCTTAGCAATACTATCTATAGTATCGATAGTATTGACACTTATATTTTAATAAACTATCGATACTGCTGCACTATCGATAGCTTGTATTGTAATTCATTATTATCGTACTATCGATAGTATTGATTAGAAAACATCAATAGTATCGATACTATCGTTAGTATTGACACGTGTCATTGCTATCGATAGGCCTATTTTGATAGTATGACTATTTTTCAAGGTCAACTTTCGATAGCCAAACTATCGATAGTCCTGCAACGCTGAGCAGGCAGGCAGGTGTTCCTATGTTAAACTTTGCTTCAAGCTGAGGCTTTTTCAAGCTTCCAGCTTATGAGGCTGGATCGTGAATCGGCCTTTCTTTCTTTAAAGCTAGCCATTGACGATCAGTTTTTCGCGTCAGTCAAGACGTAAAACTGTGGCGTCACTCCAAAATTTGATCGTGAGTGTCCAATCTTCACTCCAGAGTTTTAACTGACGACGCGCCACGAAATTTTCCGTGACTACCATAAATCCAACGGCGCATCGCGCCAAACTGCCCGTGAGTGTGTGATCGTCATTCCAATGTCGTCAGTTCGCTCGCATCGCCCGCGGTGATTGAGCGTGTTTCTGGAATGATGACTCCTAGACGCTGTGGAGATATTGCAGTTGGAAATTTTAATTCTTCGTAACTCATTCCCGATGCTAAATAACGAAGAGTGGTAGTCAATCTCTCATGAGGGCTAATAGCTTCTCTCATATTAGTATCCTGTTTAGCAATATATTGTGGAGTTATATGTTTCAAAAGCTTGAAATATGTCGTTTCGTCCATCCTTAAATTATTTTGTCCAGTTATTTGGTTCTAGCGATAACTCAATTAACAAATTGACGTGATTGAATTGATTCCTTTTTTACACGACTGACCAAAAAAGGAGTGTTATGTTTTCAGGGTTCATGTATGTATGTAAGTTTCTTTATTTCACCATAAGTCCTGAACGGGTTAACAGATTTTGATGTGAGATATTTTTAGATTTCTTGCATCCCTCCGAGTGCCATAGGCTATGTGAGTCAGTGTGACCGTTTTAAAATTTTACAAAATACCAAAAAATTGTCTGGTCAATACTAAAAAATACTAAAAAGCAAAATTCAAATAGGTATACCAAAATTGTATTTTTTTCAGAAATATGCTACGCAAAATACTCATTTCAATAATGTTTGTAATATATTGGGTAAAACTAAACGCAGGCGTTTCCTGTTATCGCCGCCAGGCGTTTCGGGGTTCTCACACTGCTAGCGTGGATGGCGTCGCGTGTGGTCCGCCATTGCATTGTCCAGGGCGATATCGGTTTGATTTTAATACGCGGAGCGGTCTCGCGTCTTTTGCTTGTTGTTTAGTTTGAGTGATAATTGTGAATCTCCTGTTTGTTAAATAACTATTGAATTTGTGTTTGTGAAAAACTCTGTTATTGTGACTTTTTCTTGTGAGAGGTGAAACGTGGCTGGCTGTTCACATCTGACTGTTCCCGAGTGAAACTACGGGAAGAAATCTATTTAGTTGTCCTGGGGAATTGAGATCTCAAGGGTTAGGTAGGGTGATTAGGAATTCCCCCTTCCCGAAGACACTCAAGTTTGGATCCGAAGAGAAAGAAGATTTAATTTGGTAAGTGTTTTTTAAGTGTAATTAATTTATAGGTTAGGTTATCATATAGGGCCCTGTAGCTCCCTTCATAAGCTACGGTGGTAGCAGACTGCGTTAAGTTAGTTAGGTTTTAGTCGGGCAAACGTGGTGCCGCGTGGAGATTTCTTCCGGTACTTATTTTTTACCGGTGGTTTTTTCCCGGTGAAGTTCCGGTACAGAATTCTTCCCGCCGCTTCGTTTGTCCGGATTCGCTCGCTGCCACATTTTCTGGCAGCAGAGCGTAGTTGCTCTGCACATTTTCTGGTAGCAGAGCGTAGTTTATCTACCCTCTATTTGTTCGTTTGTAAAAAATAATTAATTGTTTGTAACAATTATTAGATTTTTCTTAGTTTGTTTGTATAAGAATATTTGTAACCTTTTTTGTATTTGTTTGCGGTTTGTACCGTGCGTTCCGGGTTTGTGCCATTCTCATACCTACCGCGGTTCTTCGTGTAGTTGCTTGATTTTGTTGTTTTTTATTTACCTTTTGTTATTTTTTGTTTGTGACTTGACGCGATGGCGAAGGCCTCCAATGCTAGGGCGACACTCGCCAACGAATTGAGATGGTTTGTGACGGCCGGAGGACTCCTGTCCCGGAAGGACAGGGAGGGCGCCATACTGCTAAGAGCGGATCACCTCCACTCACGATTGATTAGCGCGGAAGCGGCCATGGCGGCGCTTACCGAAGCCGATCTTACCCCGGAGGCCTACGCAGGTCACATGGCGGACATGGACCAGATCCTGAGTCTGCACGATGATATCGCGGAGGCGGTGACCGCAATAAGGGCGAGACAGGCTGGCGGACCAGCCCTCGCACACCTGTTAGACAGGAAGGACCAGCGGTTACTGGTCGGCTCCCCACCCTTCAGCTGTCCCACTTTGGGGGTAGGATGGAGGAGTGGGTAGCATATAAAAATATGTTTGAGTCCCTGGTCGTAGCTCGACAGGATTTGTCGAAGGCCCAGAAGATGGCCTACCTCCTCTCCACTCTTGAGGATGAAGCACGGTCGCTCATCCAGCACCTCCGGGTGGAGGACGACCAGTACGATACGGCTTGGGAGTTATTGAACTCCCGCTACCAAAACTTACGTTTGTTAGCGGATGCGCACGCCGCACAGTTGATGGCCCTGCCCAAGGTGGCCAACAGGGCACAGTTGCGCCTGCAGTTGCTCACGCCCGTTACAGTGGCCTGTAACGCGCTCCGCACACTGGGGCTGCCGGTGGACCAATGGTCCTTTTTGCTGGTGCACATTGTATTGGGCAAATTACCCAATGACATCCGCTCGCGATTTGAGCGCGAGAATGCGGAACGGGATAGCACCACCCTACCAACATTCACTGACTTGGTGAAGTTTTTGGAGTTTGAGGCACGGGCTGCTGAGAATACCATGACGGACTCAGCGCCATCCAGAGCGCCTGAACGTAGGCCCTTGGAACCCTCATGGCGAGGGAAGCCCCCACAGGGACGGCAACCGCCACCGCGTGGAGCTGGTGTGCGGGTTGCACACACGGCAGCAGTCGCGGGGGACGCGGACTGCCTGCAATGTGGCCGGATGGGCCACAGCCTGCTGCAATGCAGGGACTGGCAGAGACTGCCAGTACAAGATCGGCGCCGCATGGCAAGGCGGCATGAACTATGCTTTTACTGTTTGGGCAGTCACTATGCACGTGACTGTCCCAGGGCCATACCATGCAGTGCATGCCGTGGGCTGCACCACGTGATGCTCTGCATGAACCGGAACGGGGATGGCCCCCGGTTGTTGAGGCAGGGGTCCCCTATGGGCGGGGGCGCTCCTGCGCGAAGCCCTCCACCATCGGACGGAGGACGCGGCTTCGCTCGTCGCACCCCCCCCTCGGGAGGGGGTCGCGTACCGGCGCGGGTCTTGGCGGACCGGGACCACGCGCCCCAAGGTCATGGCCAGTATGTGGCTGGCCAGGCCCGGATGGGGCCCCCATGGGCGGGGGCCCTAGATCGGACGTGAGAGTGGGGACACCCCCTCCACGCGGGTTACCAATACCCAACACATGCAGCCGCAGCGGTTTTCTCCGCCGCTGCACGAGTACCCACGGCTGGAGTACCACCCGCCGTACCATATGTATGGCCGGGCCGCGGGTTATGCCCCCCTCAGATGGGGATGTGCACTCGCCCGCCATATTATCCGGGTCAGTGGCGCGCCCCTGGTTTGGAGAGAGTGGGGAGCCCGTAACTAGCTTGCTCCCTTGCTGGGACAGAGCCGCGGACGGTTCTGCTCCCTACCGCGGTGGTCCGCGTATGGGGTCGTGGGGGAAGCCATTAATTTGAGAGCTCTGTTGGACTCAGGGGCTCAAAGCAGTTTGGTTACCACTCGAGTGGCACACCAGTTAGGTTTAGTCGTGGAAGACTCGCCTGTGCCACTTCTTGGAGTTGGTGGCATACAAGTGAAGTGTCTGACGGGCCAGACACTTGTCACCTTCTCTTCGCTGAAGTCCTCCACAATGAGGATCACGACTTCGGCTATGGTAATGGATACCATTGCGGGTTGGCACCCCTCGACAGACATACCGCCGGGTGTGTTGTCTTTGGTTTCGGGTCTGGATTTGGCCGACCCCTTTGTCTTTCATCCCGGCCCAGTGGACTTGCTCCTGGGCTCGGACGTATTGGGTTGGATTTTGTTGGGTACACAGAAGGCTCTGGGTTCGTCTTCACTGATGGCAGTGTCTACGATTTTTGGTTTTGCCCTGATGGGCCCTGTGTTTGATAATGGCACCGCGGAGGAGCCACCGGTTGTCGCATCTGCGTCCTTGGCCAAGACCATGCAAAGGTTTTGGGAGGTGGAGGAGCCACCTATGAGTTCCAGGATGGATCCGGAACATGCTGAGTGCGAAGCCCTTTTTCGATCGACCACGGAGAGGTTGCCCTCCGGTCGGTTTGTAACTAGATTACCTTTTGTTGCCTCTCGTCCTAGCCTAGGGCAAAGTAGGGCGCTTGCGGAGAAACGACTGCTGTCCATGGAGCGACGCATGCAGCGTGACCACGTACTTCGCGATAAATATATTGAATTTATGCGCGAGTACGAGGATTTGGGTCACATGTCTCCGGCTCGAGTTGATTGGAGCTCAACTGAGCATTATTTTTTGCCCCACCACGCGGTGGTGAAGGCCTCAACAGGCAAATTGAGGACCGTCTTCGATGGGTCCGCACCCACTTCGAACGGGGTTTCGTTGAATCTGTGTTTGCATTCGGGTCCCAAATTGCATAGGGACATAATTGACATCATCTTGAACTTTAGAAGACATCAAGTGGTTTTTGGTGCGGACATCCGGATGATGTTCCGCCAGACAGTCATACATCCTGAGGACAGGCGATTCCAGTTGATACTCTGGCGTGAGCGCCCTGAGGATCCTGTGACGGTGTATGAACTCAACACAAACACGTATGGTTTGAAATCTAGTCCCTATATCGCCATCAGATCATTGCTTGAATTGGCAGAGCGGGAACGGATCCGCTTTCCCCGTGGGGCTTCCGTGCTGTCACGTGACTTGTATGTTGATGACGTGTGCACCGGAGCCCAAAGTATTGAGGAGGCCCTCCTACTGCGGGATGAATTGATTGAAATATTGAAGACAGGTGGCTACGAGCTACGTAAGTGGTTGTCTAATGAGCCTAAAGTTCTAGAAGGGATCCCGGAGGATCACCAACAGAACCCTCACCTGTTTGAGGATGTGGATGATCCCAACAGGATAGCGGTGCTGGGCATGCAGTACCAGCCGCTAACCGATATTTTCACATTCCAAGTGGACTTGGAAATACCAAAAGTCTGGACTAAGAGAACGGTGTTGTCCGTAATAGCCCGTATGTTTGATCCAAGCGGTTGGATCAGTCCAGTGATATTCTCTGCAAAGTGTCTTCTTCAGAGACTTTGGACTTTGGGCGTCTCGTGGGACGAGCCGCTGTTTGGCTCTCCATTGGATGATTGGCTCGAGTTGTTTTCATCGATTAAGGAAGTCAATCGGATTGCCTTGCCTCGTCGAATATTGCCCCCGGGAAATATCGAGCCAGCCTGCATGGCTTTTGTGACGCGTCGGAGCGAGGCTACGCCGCGTCAGTCTATATGCGGACAGTTGACGCCGATGGCCGGGTCAATGTCTCGCTTTTGTTAGGGAAGAGCAAGGTCGCCCCCATCAGGACTAGGCTGACTATTCCCAAGCTTGAGTTGAGTGGAGCTCACCTTCTCTCTAAATTGTTGCATCACGTTGCATGTGAGCTGGCGGCCACGGTCGAGATACGGGACATCTTCGCCTGGTCGGATAGCCAGGTCGCGCTTGCATGGTTGCGCGCGGCCCCACATACCTTGGAGGTTTTTGTGGGAAATCGGGTTTCCCAAATCCAGAATATCGGAATTGATATAACATGGAGACATGTGCCGGGAGAGCTTAACCCAGCGGACTGTGCTTCCCGAGGTTGTACGGCACCAGAATTGGTGTCACACCCGCTCTGGTGGGGTCCAGAGTGGCTGATGGGATCAGAAACTTCTTGGCCTGTCTGTCAGACAGACGTTACTTCTTTGAGTTTGACTGGGCTCCGTGTACATGCTGTAGTCGCTGAGACGACGTCGGAGCCGGATTGGCTACTTGCTCGGTATAGCAGCTTGGATAAGCTTCTGGGTGTTACCAGTTGGATTAAGCGTTTCATACATAATTGTAGAAACCCACAGGCAAAGCGGTTGGAGCCGATTGCAGGTGCAGAAGAGCGCCGGAGCGCATTGTTGCATTGGGTCCGTGTCGTGCAGACCGGACGGTTTGAGTCAGAGCTTCGTATTTTGCGCGACGGACGCGCTAAGTTGAAGGGCGCGGTCGCTCGTTTGAACCCGTACATCGACTCGGATGGGCTTCTTCGGGTTGGAGGCAGGCTCCGGAAGGCGGATCTTCCATATGAGACTCGCCATCCTCTGTTGTTGCCCAAGGGCGGACCCTTGGTGCAGCTTTTGGTGTCTGATCGACACATTCGTAACGCCCATGCTGGGTGCAATGCTTTGTTGGCTATTTTGCAACGCGAGTTTTGGATCTTGTCAGCCCGAAGAGCAATCCGTAGTGTCCTGTTTCGATGTATTGCATGTTATAGGTTGAAGGCATCCACGATGCAACCACAGATGGGTGATTTGCCCGCTGATCGAATCCGACCTTCGAGACCGTTTGACGGCGTTGGAACCGATTTTGCCGGTCCCTTTTCGATCAAGGCTTCTCCCTTTCGTAATGCCCGTATTGTGAAGGGCTATTTGTGTGTATTTGTTTGTTTGGCCACCAAGGCTGTCCATTTGGAGGTGGTATCGGCTCTGACTACGGAGGCCTTCGTCGCCGCGTTGGATCGCTTTGTTTCGCGTCGAGGTCTACCTTCCCTTATTAGGTCTGACAATGGCACAAACTATAAAGGAACTGTAAATTATCTTAAGGATGTTTCTGTGTTTATTGATAAAAATTGTACTAGTTTAAGTCAAATTGCTGCCCAAAGGGGAATAACCTGGAAGTTTAGTCCCCAAGTTGCCCCCATTGGGGAGGGATTTTTGAAGCGGCTGTGAAATCCGCAAAGACCCACCTCCGCCGCATTATCGGAGAAACGGCTCTAACTTTTGAAGAGCTGGCCACAGTGTTTTGTAAAGTTGAGGCGGTCCTCAACTCTCGTCCTCTCTGTCCGCTATCTCCAGATCCAAATGACTTGGAAGCTCTCACCCCTGGTCATTTTTTGGTGGGAGGGCCGTTGAATGCCCTGCCCGAATACCCGTGGAAGGATGAACGCGTATATCGGTTGTCGCGTTTTCAAATGTTGCAGCAAATGAGCCAGGACTTTTGGCGTCGCTGGTCGCTTGAATATTTGCATTTGCTGCAGCAAAGAGTGAAGTGGACAGACAGGACTGAGCCTCCCAGGGAGGGTGATTTAGTATTGTTAAAAGAGGCAAATTTGCCCTCATTGCTTTGGCGACGAGCTCGCATATTACGTTTGATTCTTGGCGGAGATGGCACTCCGCGTGTGGCTGAGGTGTTGGTCGACGGTTCGATTTTAAGGAGAGGTGTGACCTCTCTCGCCCGCCTTCCCGTAGAGTAAGCTAGCGGTCTGCTTCTCAGACCGGGACGGGGGGATGTTTGTAATATATTGGGTAAAACTAAACGCAGGCGTTTCCTGTTATCGCCGCCAGGCGTTTCGGGGTTCTCACACTGCTAGCGTGGATGGCGTCGCGTGTGGTCCGCCATTGCATTGTCCAGGGCGATATCGGTTTGATTTTAATACGCGGAGCGGTCTCGCGTCTTTTGCTTGTTGTTTAGTTTGAGTGATAATTGTGAATCTCCTGTTTGTTAAATAACTATTGAATTTGTGTTTGTGAAAAACTCTGTTATTGTGACTTTTTCTTGTGAGAGGTGAAACGTGGCTGGCTGTTCACATCTGACTGTTCCCGAGTGAAACTACGGGAAGAAATCTATTTAGTTGTCCTGGGGAATTGAGATCTCAAGGGTTAGGTAGGGTGATTAGGAATTCCCCCTTCCCGAAGACACTCAAGTTTGGATCCGAAGAGAAAGAAGATTTAATTTGGTAAGTGTTCAATTGTAGTTAATTTATAGGTTAGGTTATCATATAGGGCCCTGTAGCTCCCTTCATAAGCTACGGTGGTAGCAGACTGCGTTAAGTTAGTTAGGTTTTAGTCGGGCAAACGTGGTGCCGCGTGGAGATTTTTTCCGGTACTTATTTTTACCGGTGGTTTTTTCCCGGTGAAGTTCCGGTACAGAATTCTTCCCGCCGCTTCGTTTGTCCGGATTCTCGCTGCCACATTTTCTGGCAGCAGAGCGTAGTTGCTCTGCACAAATAACAAATCCGAATAAACGTTTTAATTTAATTTTATTTTTTAATAATTAGCTTGTTTAAGCCCATAATAGGTCACCCCTTCAGCCCGGCCGATCGAAAACTGAAGAGCCGGAGTGAAGCCAGTGAGTGGGGGATTCTAGTAGGCCTAAAACCATTTGGGGTGATGCCACAGTTTTACGTCTAGACTGACGCGAAAAACTGATCGTCAATGGCCAGCTTAAAAGCTCCAGTACACGTGGCCCAACGCGTTGGGCGAGCGTGTATGTACTGGGTCTGTTTCGTGTTGATTTCACGTTGGTACCAACGCTCGCCGGCGGCGCCGAACCGAGTAGTGTCTATTTTTCGTGCACAAGTCAAAGGAATTTTTTCGCAAACCACATACAGCCGAGTACACATTGGCCCAACACTCGACTAATGGTTTACATCATTGCTATTATATGTTTAGCAGGCGTTGTTTTTAAATAAAAAAAATGTGGGAAAATCGTGAATGTTTAGGACTTTCATCTATAAAAAATGGAATTTAATGGCGAGAAATGAAACTAAGACCTCATATTGAGGATTAAATAGAAGTTTAAATAAGAATAACCAAAGATAATAAAAAATGATTGCTATTATTATTCTTGCAACCTACCATAATATCTCCGTGCTTCTCATGCACATAATATCTCGATGGTGCTTCTCTTTTTTTATCCCACTGCTGAGCTCGCGTTATATTCCACGCGGCTGAAACCGCGCGCGGAAAGCTTGTTTCTTATATAAAAATTACGCTTGAGTAATAAAAATAGCAATAATTTTAACCCAATATAGGTCGGTTGGGGAATGATTTAAAGACCTAACTGAATCCAGGCTTACGAGTCCTTTTTTTTTTTTTTAACGTGTGGAAAGACCTTCGTCTCGTCCATCCGGCCACGGGAAGCCGGACGTGTATGTGGGACTTGAACCCACTAAAACCACACGGAGTCAACCCCTGCCGCATATATGCCAGGACCGTGTGCTACTCTCGCTCCAAAGCCCTAGCGCGGCGGCCGCTACCACGGCGGCCTCAGCACGGCTCGCTCTCGAAGCACCTCTCCAGCGAGAGCTCCAAAATTCCCGCTAGGGTAAAGGCTAAAGGCACACTTGACACGGGTGCGCCTTTCCACCCGAGGGCCGTTAAGCCGAGCGACGGAATCCCGTTTCCGCCACCCAACCAGCCCTCAACTTTTTGGGACCTGACTAAGTCAGGCCCCACCACATCTTAGCCGCAGAGGATAGGTTGTCCCTATCCACTGCGGCCGAGACAGGCCCACCAGGCGTCGGCCGCAGAGGACAGGGAGAGCGGCGCACCGCAATACCGACACGCCTCTTCCCCTGCGGCCCCACCGACACCGTGCCCAGCGCCACGGCCACGCTCGGTCGCGGAGGATAGGGAGAACGGCGCACCGCGATACCGGCACTCCTACTCCCCCGCGACCCCTACCACGACTGTGAGGGTAGGGAGTGCGTGCCCCCTACCCTCACAGCCAGGCCACTGACAGCGGCCTCCTCCCGGCCCAGGGTCGTCACTACCGGGCCATGGGTTCCTCTTAGCTTCCCTGCGGCCGAGACATAAGCCGCTGGTACTGAGCCCCCCCCATCGCTACAAGATGGGAACCCGTTCAGGGGGAGGCTTACGAGTCCTAACCTAACTAGTAAACAAATATGGCCGGCTTCTATCCATAGACAATTTTAAAAAGCAGCATTAGGATGGGATACATTAAATGAACTATTTAAAGAAAATGATTGAATGAACCTAAAAATCGTTTTTTAATTTATATTATACAGGGCGTTACTTTGCATTCTTGCAATATTTACAGAGGTACTATATTGCTGATTCTGAACACAAATCAATAAAAAAATCATTACCTAAAATTTTGTTTTTTAATTAAAAAAAATTTTTTAACGACAACGTGTTACGCACACTTATAATCGAAACACTTGCACATCACTAGTCCGCTCGGCAAAAAGCAATTTCTTTGTTGGCATGCCGCCGGCGCGGCGCCGCACGCCGCACGCACGCGCGTGCTACGCGCAGTCGTTTCGCATCGCTGTCAGAGGTGAACGTGATTTTACTCGCTCCGTGTCGTGTAGTTGCGTGTCGCTAAAATGACGAAAGCCTATTCCAACGTGGAATTGGTGGACATGGTCCGCTTGTACGCCATAAGTGGTAACAGCTCACCCAAAGCCATCATCATGTTTGCGGAAATGTTTCCAAACCAACGGATCCGACCCGTCAGGTGATGCACGCTCAAGCTCGAGGCAGCGTAGGACTCTCCATCGATAGGATCTTAACTTCTTTGAAAGAGAGCCCCGTGCCAGTACCCGAGAAGCAGGACGATATTATCATGTTAGCTATGTGACTGTGTGGATAGGCGCTTAAAGCGCCCACTAGACGCTGGCTGGACACTATCGATAGTATCGATACTATTGATGTTTTCTATCTAGTCAATACTATCGATATGTGTGACTATTTTTCAAGGTCATAATACTATTGCTGGAACACTAGCCGTTATATGTCACTGTCACCTTACAGTCACTGTCATCATGCTGTCAGTCAAGAGGTGAGGTCAAGTAAAGACGTCAAGTCAAGAGCAGTGAGTGGAGAAGTGGGAAAACAAAGTAAAATTTTGTTTGTTAATATTATATTTGTTTTGTTTTATTAACAATGGTTGAAATTGAGATTAAAGATGAGTTTTATAATAAAGATCAATGCCATACGTGTCTCAGCATTGGCCGTAAATTGAAACCGATTGGGGAATACTTTGATATTTATAAGAAAATAGTCTCAGATTATCCTCTAGGTAGCCATCACATAAGATCTGATAGTGTAGACAAGGTACCTATTTTCGTAATTCATGCACTCAATATAATAATATGTGTATTCTCAAATAGTATATAATATATATTGAAATCTGTAGTGGGTGGGTGCATATAGCATTCAACACTTATATGTTTTTCCTAGCTTTCGCCAGTGTATTTCGTTTTTCACTCTCTTAGGGGTGAAATTTACAAAATTACTTGTTTTCGCTACGTAAGGAACCTCTAAGCAAAATTTCTAGAATCTATGTTTTGAGTGGTCTCTTAAGTTGATATACCAATAAGTCAGTCCTGAAAGTTCAAAAAACTAACTCGGTCTTGTAGATTGATGCCGAGCATGATAAGTTCCATGGCCCTTTGCGTAACCACAATCTTATTCATGATTCCCTTGATGAGAGTCCAGTCTCGGGACCATAGGTGATCTTTGGCAGGACACACTGGTTGAAGATGCGGGTTTTCAGGCTTTGAGGCACATAACTAGGTAATAATGTTGTGTTTCAGAATGTTTTTCAAGTTCTACTTTGTTGGGAGTGCGAGTCTATGCTGAAGAAGGCTCAACAATTTCAGCAGCATGTGAGGAAGGTTCATGAGTTGTTGCAGTTTGGGCAGGTTGGTAGTTATTTTATTATTTTTTGTTATTTTTAGTTATTATATTATTTTTAATAAAATACTAATAGGCCTATTATATAAGAAACCAACAACTGTGAATCAGAATAATAAAGGCAATTTTATTTATTTAATAGGCATAGGAAGCGTTGGGAGTTAAAATGATAATAATAGACCTAGAAAGCATTGGAGCGACAATATTAGATATTAAAAAAAAAAAAGGATGGAATTCCCAGGTTCCTTCGTCCAGTTTTGGCTGTGCGTTGTCTGTCAGTCACTCAGTCAGTAACGGAAAAATTTTATGTTAATGATTGAATAATTGATAACTGTTTCAAACTAGGTATTTCACTCTTACTGTACGACATAAGCTTTGCTGACTAATATAACTTTTTTACAGAAATATCTACATATCACTCTATCAAGTCTCACAACCATATTACTAAATGAGACACACCCTAACGTCATTTATATTAATGAAGCGAGCATAAAACCAGAAGAAAAACATAAATCTGCATCTGAAATATCTGATAATGAACATTTCGATGAGGAACCTATAAATGAAATAAAAATTGAAAATGTAGAACAGAAGACCATTAGAAAAGTAAGTAAGTGGGCAGTGAAGAATGCTCGGAAAAATAAGAAGCCCAAATTCAAATTGATTGAAGATTATAGGGATTGCAGCAGGCCAGTACAAATGAGTATTGAAGAGATGGAACACTTTATAAAGATTAAAAAAAAGAAGTATTCCAAACTTAAATTTAAGTGTAGGAATTGCCCAGGTGGTTTTAGCAAATTGAATTTGTTTGAGAAACATAATAAGGAATGTCAAAAGGTAATTTGCCACTACTCCTTTACTAATAAATACTACTAATATTATAAAAGTAAATGTTTGTCAGAATAAATTATTTCTATCAGTTGCTGTGTGTGCCCCAGACATTTTTTTTTTATATTTTTTTTTTGGACTCCTAACCAATATAGTCAAAGTGTTGCCTATCATCCAATTTGCTTCCTATTCCATTTTTTTGTTTGGTATTTTTTTGAAAAGAAATATTTTCTGGACTGGGATGAAAAACTGATAATCATATTTTTTTTTGTTCCAGAATTCAGTTAAATACTTCTGTGATATATGTAAAAAAGGTTATGGAGATAAGCAGAAACTTTCAACACATATAGCCAAACATAGCTACAAACGCTTGTGTATGCTATGTTCATACACTACTTATAATGATAGAAATATGAAAACACATGTGGAAAATAAGCATATGACAATTCTCGAATGCTTGAAATGCGGCTTGAAATTTGAGTAAGTGTTTGATCCTATTTTTTTTTTTTTTATTTATTATGGTATACACAACAGGTAACAATCTTTACAATGTTCAGTAGAAAATAAGTTAACATTATGAGCTAGACTGAAACCCAAAAACGTGCATACACAGCATGACAACTAAATGTAAACAAAGCAACAACACAAAATATACAAAGCCAAAATAACATTATTCCAAAGTATAGTTGACAGAAAAACAGTTGAGCTAAAATAGGTACTACCTATATGTTATACTTACAATTACAACAAAACCTATAAAAATTTAAATTGTGACAAACCATTGACAAACAGCACAAAAATATACTATTAGGTAATAACAATAATTAATCAATACATATAATAAACTGTTACTGGTCTGTGTCTGTACATAAAAGATATTAAAAAAAACATATGAGGGGTCTTTATAAGGCTAATAGAAGCTAAAACAATTTTTTTTTTAATTTTTGTCTTTCTGTCTGTATGTTTGTACGGGCATCACGCAAAAACTACTGGACCAAATTTGATGCGGTTTTCACTGTTGTATTGTTGAAGGTCTAACTTAAAATCTGATGTTGGTTTCGTCTTGATATAACGCTTAGAACCTGAGATATTAAAGCGCCCCGAGTACGGCTAGTTAGAAATGCAAAAGTCTATCTGTTTGTTACGCCGTCACGGCTGATTTTTTATATTCTAGCATTTTGATGAAATTTGGAACAGATATAGCAGAAGACTCGAGGTCAAACATAGACTTTCATTTTTCAAAAATCATCCTCCAATGGGCAGCAATGAGGGGGTGTGAAAGTTTGTATGAAAAACACATAAGGTATACTTTTTGCCGCGGGCAGAGGCGCGGGCAACAGCTAGTAAGACAATATTTAAGTGGAGCATAAGGCTCCATTCACCCTAGAGTTGAACAAAAAGAAAGAAAGAAAATTTTATAAGAAAATAAAGTTTGTAGTATCTTTATTGTACTAAGGATACATAGTTAAAAGTAACATAAATAAAATGGTAAATATACAATGGCGGACTTATCCCATGTAGGGATCTCTTCCAGTCAACCAGCGATAGATTGAGAGGAAGGAGGAGAGAAACGCACTGCGGGCTATCAACCCTTCTTGGTTAATATTCCCCCCGCCCACACCAAGCGCTTTTCGTCATCATTCTTGATGCGCACAGTAAAGCAATGGAACTCCCTGCCTGCGTCTGTGTTCAGTGCACATACAACCTGACTCTCTTCAAAACCAGAGTGAATAGGCTGCTTCTGGGTAAGCTCGCTTCATCGTAGACCTCATCTCTGTCCTCGGGCAAGATTGTGGTCAAGAGCAAACCCATCTTTAATTAAAAAAAAAGGAAAATTTATAATTAAGAAAATAAATTTATTGGCCAAACACAATTTATTGAGTTGCATTCTAGGGACCGGCACGAATTCTCCAAGCATTACAAGGATTGGCACGAGAAGTACACATGCGACCACTGCGGGATTACTTTCAAGATGCGGTATTCTGTCAAAGATCATATAAGGTACTAGCTTTTGCCTTCGACTTCGCCCACGTAAGTTTCGTGTTACCTATTTCACCCCCTTAGGTTTCACTTATGCTATACTAGCGCCCCGCCCCGGCTTCGCACGGGAGGTACATACATAAATTGTATCCTATTTCACTCAGGCATAATGAAGCTTGGTGAAGAATTTTTGAAACCCCCTACATACAAACTCACAAACACTTTAATATTGATTTGATAATGATAAAGTATCTCTTTTTCTATGTTTTGCTAGTCTGATCTTTATTGTATGGATTTGTGTAACTGATGTTTGTCTAACGCTTTATTTTATTTTATTTAACGCTTTATTTTATTTTAATATTGTATTGCACGAATACAATATATGGCACAATAGGTGGACTTAATGCAGAAGCATTATCTAACAGTCGACCTTTGGGTTAAGCCACAGGGCGGGCGCTTCATAGAAACGGGGCGTCAAATATACCTACTACTACTACAAATGAAACTGTATATCCGTGAACACGTCAGTAACACGTCAATGTGTGCGTTTTCATACTCATAGCGTCCCAATACACACAAGAACGGGGGAGTAGTGCGGGGGGTGCCATATTGCGGGAGGGGCAGGGAGTTTCCTTTCTGTACGTAGTACCTACTTATATTAATTATGTGGTTAAACAGAGAGTGGGTCTAATAAAGCTTCATCTGCTGAGCAAATTTTGATAAAACTCACGAGGGAGACAGAGCCAAGGGTCGTAAGACTCGAAGGCCATGCTTAGCTGGTTACTGTGGCTGGTCAGCTGTAACTGTACAACCAATAACATAGAAATTTAAAAATTAAATTAATTTAGAAATTTATTAACAACTTCGAGGGAACTATCAAGGCTACTAATTAATGAGTAATTTGAATTTGACAACTGGTGACAGTATTGTATCATCTGACAGACCTCATTCGTCCGTAACGCCATCTAGTGAGCGAAGAAATACTAATCCTAACTAATATTATAAATGCGAAAATGAGTTTGTTTGTTACCTCTTCACGCTTTATCTACTGAACCAATCTTCCTGAAATTTCGCATACACATAGCTGGAAGTACGGAGAAGGACATAGGGTACCTTTCATCCCGGGAAAAAGCACTGTTCCCGTGGGAAATTCACGCGAGCGAAGCCGCGGGCGAAAGCTAGTAAAATATATGGCACAATAGGTGGACTTAATGCAGAAGCATTATCTAACAGTCGACCTTTGGGTTAAACCACAGGGTGGGCGTTTCATAGAAACGGGGCATCAAATATACCTACTACTACTACAAATGAAACTGTATATCCGTGAACACGTCAGTAACACGTCAATGTGTGCGTTTTCATAGTCATAGCGTCCCAATATACACAAGAACGGGGGAGTGTGTGTGCGGGGGGGGGGAGGGCATATTGCGGGAGGGGCAGGGAGTTTCCTTTCTGTACGTAGTAAGTGGTAAGCATAGCAAAGGAATAGAAATAAAAAAGTGTATGTAAACAATGTTGTTTGTTGCAGAAAAGTGCACTCTCCTTTTGAATGCAAGCCGTGCAACAAACGATTCGCCCGCTACGGTGGTCTGTGGCGGCACAACAAGACAAAGTAAGATTTTAAATAATACACAGGTATAATTTAAATAGAATGACGATTATGAACTAAGTCGCGTCGCAGACAGTAGCGGATTTAGGGGGGGGGGCCCAGACTGCTTTTTGTGTACCTACTGTGGAGGGAGATTCCATGACAGTGCATATCAAATTAAGAAATAACAGAAACGTGCCCCCCCAGACTGGTTTTTGTGTACCTACTGTGGAGAGAAAATTCCATAACAGTGCATATCAAATAAAGAAAGAATAGAACATTTTCTGCCCATATGGTTTAATTCTGATTTTTTGCAAATCTGGGCCTGCAGGGGCAAGTCTTTAGGATTCGTTTCAAGGCGGACGGCATCGGATTTCGATTTGTTGCACCTCCCCCCCCCAACATGTATAGTCCGCCACGGTCCTTGTGCCCCCCCCCCCCCCCCAAGAACAATCCTGGATCCGCCGTTGGTCGCAGAAGCTAATTTTAGGTGTCAGTCCCTCAAATCCTCTCTTAGTACTCCCCTACACTCCCTAAGGAACCTACATGCCAAATTTCAGCTTCCTACGCCCAGTAGTTTTGGCTGTGCGTTTTCTGTCAGTTATTAACGGAAGAATCCTTATCGTAACTAATATTATAAATGCGAAAGTGAGTTTGTTGTTTGTTTGTTACCTCTTCACGCTTTATCTACTGAACCAATCTTCTTGAAATTTTCTATACACATAGTTAGAAGTACTGAGAAGAACATAAAGTACTTTTCATCCTGGGAAAAAGCACTTCCCGTGGGAAATTCACGCGGGCGAAGTCGCGGGCAAAATGATACTCGGTGCGGTGTGTGTTATTTAATAATATTGCTATGTGTGTGTCTTATGATTAAATGATTTACATGGCAAAATGATTGATTGATGGTATTTATTTGCAGACACAGTACACAGCCACCCGTCACCGCGTATTGTGTCGAATGCGATAAGCATTATGAGAACATTTTTCAGTACAAGAGTCATTTGAACAACAGCGCACGTCACAGGAGCAGTAAAAGGAAACACAAGTGAGAAACTTCCTTTTCTTTCTCAGCTGAAATACGTCCACTGCTGGACAAAGGCCTCCCCCAAGGATTTCCACAACGACCGGTCCTGCGCTGCCCGCATCCCTTTTTTACTTACTTGTCCTATTATGTAAACAATCTTCACAGTACTTTTTGTTGAATTTTGTTAAAATAAATCAAATATTAGTTCAAACCTAAACATGCTAAAGTAAAACATTTATTAACCACGTAAGTAATTTCCTAATAAGGCTATTTTAATTTATATTGTTGTAAAATCATAAAAAGACATGGTAAGATTGTTTACATAATAGGACAAATAGGAATAAACGGAGTTTAGTGTTGACTATCGAGTTGAGTATTGTCAATAGTATTGTGACCTTGAACAATAGTCACTATCGATAGGCCTATCGATAGTATTGATACTATCAATTCTATGGATAGTATCGATAGCCAATAGTTTGCAATACTATTGATAATAACCAAAACTATCGATACTATCGATAGTATTGGTTTTCGATTCTATCGACACTTATATTTCAACAAACAATCGAGTCTATCGCACTATCGACAGCTTGTAAAAATTCAATGGAATTTTAATTTAATAGTATCGATTGATTGATTAGAAAACATACATAGTATCGATAATATCGAAAAGCAATACTCGCTCCGCGTAATAAATTTGTATATCTGTACCAAATAACAGTTATTTAGTACTAGTAGTCTCTTCTCTAGCTAAGCCGCGGACAGATGGACAGACATGACGTAACTATAAGGGTTCCTTGTTTACTTCGGAACCCTAAAAATGAATCTTATTCTACCATACATAAGATTCATTTTAAAGATTTTAAGAAATGATAAATTAATCATGGGATATTTCAATGGGAGATTTTCCGAGACCCGAATAAAAAAAAAATATAGTTCCAGTCCATAGAGAAAGCAAAAAGCCACGGGAATTTCATTTTTTTGAAATAAAACCTAATAAAAAAACATCAATACTGTGATTTGTGCAACTGTCAAACTGTTAGGTTATTTTTTCTGCCTCTGGTTGACAAGAAAAAGCGCACCATATAGGTTCAGCCATTATAACGATCGGCTTTTTATAAAACGCCACCTGTTGAGACTTTTTTATACTGATTTATTTTTTCTTAACTTAGCTGTCAGAAAAACGCCCATTCATCGAAGTGTCCGTTTTAACTCCCCCTGTTCACAGGTACCCTTGTACGAGCTGCGATAAAGTGTTCACGAAAAACATCTACCTGAAAGACCATTATAACCTGGTTCATCTGAAGATTGTTAAATACCGGTGTGAAGAGTGCGATAAGGTTAGCCATTTATTAAACTAGTAGCCTTTCCCGCGGCTTCGCTCGCGTTAATCCTTTCTTAGCGGATGCCTGCGTCATAACATCTACCTGCATGCCAAATTTCAGCCCGATCCGTCCAGTGGTTTGGGCTGTGCGTTGATAGATCACTATGTCAGTCAGTCACCTTTGAGTTATACATATAAATATAGATTTATATAAGTATTTATATATTTTTTTCATTTACAATGTAAGCCATGGCGGGAAGAAAATCGATGGTTTCATTATCGAAAGTTGACCTCGTAAATCGGGATATCGATGGCACACAATGTGATTATACTACCGATAACTTGCAACAATATCGATAGTATTACGCATCGATACTATTGTCGCCCGTAATGGCTATCGACATTCCTTACTATTCTACCCTATCGATAGTGGCCTATCGATCGGCATCACTAATCTGAATATTTAATACTACCACCCCGTCCCGGTTTCGCTCGGAAGGTACATAAATTGTAGCCTATGTCACTCGGGTATAATGTAGCTTCCTATTGCTAAAATAAATTTTGTAATCGGTTCAGTAGGTCCAAAGATTACCACCAACAGACAAACTTACACTTTATAATATTATTGTGATACCACAGGGCGGGCGCTTCATAGAAACGGGGCGTCAAATATACCTACTACTACTACAAATTAAACTGTATATCCGTGAACACGTCAGTAACACGTCAATGTGTGCGTTTTCATAGTCATAGCGTCCCAATACACACAAGAACGGGGGAGAAGTGCGGGGGGGGGGGGGGGCATATTGCGGGAGGGGCAGGGAGTTTCCTTTCTGTACATAGTACTTATATTAATTCTGTGGTGATATTTCAGATCTTCGTTCGCAATGCTGACTTAGTGAGCCACAAGCGACGCGTCCATGAAGGTATATTACCACCGAAAAACAAGATTTGTGATATTTGCGGCCGCGGGTTCACGGTGAGGGCGCCACTTACGCTTTAAATGAGAAATTTGAATAAACACTAGTTCGCTTTTTTAACACGTGTCATATCGAATACAATATAAAATCTAGCGTAATACGTACAGCTCTTGATATTTCCCATACATTGGCTTGGCAACTAACCATCTGGAGGCAGGAGGTAATCCAGCACCGTTTATTTGCACTTTAACATATTATATGTTGGTCCTTTAATATATAGATAATACAAATATGTTATACAATGTGTCCCGTCATCAGTGTCGGAGCCTTTAATAGTACTCGTATGTTATATTTTATATTTCATTTTTTATGAACAAACCACCCATAATTTTTTTTCTAATTTTTTTTTACTGTAGTAAAATGGGAGCCATTTTGTTTTTTTTTCGGGCTCTTGTACTAATTCAATTTAACTACTTGTCTTAAAGTGCTATCGAAATAAAATAGGTCTCATTTACAAGCTAATCAGGTAGACAACAATAAAATGAGAAAAATGTTCTAAAATGAAAGGCAAAAAAAAAGAAAAAACGTAAAAGCAAAAAAAAATATATATATATATTTTTAATAATTAGCGTCTTGTGAGTAATTTAGTCCATTAAAATGTTTATCTTTTACTTTGAGACGAAAAAAAAAAAAGAAAAAAGTTTTGAGTGGTGATTTGTCCATAAACAATACCATTAAAGGCTCCGACACTGATCACGGGACACATTGTATATGTGTAATTCTATTTAATTTTGTGAATTACACTGTGTTACAACAAAATAAATTCGCGAGCGTGGCAAAGAAATTTGACAGTTTCATCAAACAATCGCTTCGTCCAGGAAGAGGCGCTAGTGTCGCATAAGTTGCCATTTTCTAGCCGGAGCTGCGCATATTAACTCGCTTCAGTTTAAAGTAAAGTTGCAGCAATAGTGTTGACTATCAATAGTATTGTGACCTTGAAAAATAGTCAAACTATCGATAGGCCTATCGATAGTATCGCTAGCCAATAGCTTGCAATTCTATTGATGATACCCAAAACCATCGATAGTATTGCTTTTCAATAGATAGTATCGATAGTATTGAAAAGCAATACTATCGAGTTTTGGGTATCATCGATAGTATTGCAAACTATTGGCTATCGATAGTATTGCCACGTGTCAATTCTATCGATAGTCCTGCAACGCTAGTTTATATAGTAAGTATTTGTAATAATCCAACTTTCGCATTAATATACCAGTGTGATTGCAGACCCGCAAGATCCTCACGAACCACGTGCGCACGCACACAGGCGTGCGGCCGTACGCGTGTGCGTGCGGCGCGAAGTTCGCGCAGGCCGCCGCGCTCACTGCGCATGCGCGCGCCGCCGGACATTAGCGGCACGGCTGGGCTGCGAGAAGTGAACTATAGGCGTCTATTGTACTTAATGTGGAGTCAGGGTTGCCAGGTCTTTTTCAAAAAATACCTAACAGAAAAAAAAACAGTCACTGTAAAAGTTACAAGTTTTTCTCTTACAAAATACATAAAATACAATACAATTTCGCAAAGAAGATCACTAGGTCTGATACATAAATTAAGCAATCTTTCTGCACACATTACTTATTATTTATTCGTCAGTTTCTTGTTTGTAATAAAATATTTATCCAACCAAACTTTTTTTGTTTTTTTTATTCGTATATCGTTCCGTTTGTAGCTTAATTAGTTATATAATTAGTTTTTGACCTGAAAAAGTGCTTTTTTTATTTTATAGTACTGCTGACATCATTAAAAATAATTAAGCCTGCATCGATGTAAAGGGGATTTTTGGACAAAAGTCTACAAATCTCCTACGCAGTATTCTGGGTCAGTCTGTTCGCTTCGCAATGAACGGATTTTCATTCTGTTTTCGCAATGGACGGGGTGGGTCATGCTTGAAGAAGGTTTTGGTGTTTAACTTACGCGGGCAAAAGCTAGTCAAAAATCAGAAAACAAAGGGCTTTTGGGTATATATCATGATCCAGAGAGAGGGGTACTCGCCTCGATCGATCGGACAAGGATGAACTTTTTGGCACATGGCCAAAATGTGAACTAATGCCGCCGCCATCTTGTGAAATGTCACAGTTCGCTCGATATGTTATAAACAAGGAAGCGAGTTAATACGCGCAGGAGGCTTACCATCACCTTTTATAGCAGGACCTAAATTGAACTGTCCTGCTATTTTGTACCATGACGTCAAATAATAGCAGGCCTGCAGCAGGCTTGCTTGGAAAACCGTTCACCGTTTTTTTTGTATGGAGATTTCGTACCACGATGTCACTTTTGACAGCGGCAAAACGTTTTTTGCGCGTCTCAAGTGTCAAATAAAGCGATCCTTAAAAAGTTACTTTCCAGCAGCTTTAATTGAATTGTTTTGTGATTTAGGCTTTCATTTTCGTTGTGCTACAAGTGTTCCGAAACTTTTTTCTTGTGAATTCGTGTTAGAAGTATCCTCTAATATCATAAAAGACTCGTGACCGTGTTTATAGTGTACCATATTGTGCGTTGACGCTGATTTGTTGCTATTTAGGAACTTTAGGACTTGGATTGTTTAATACCTTTACCAAAAGTGTAATCAATTGTAAGTTACAAAGGAAAGGAATACCTACATAACAAATTAATGTTGTGTCTGATCGATATGCCTTGAGATTAATGCAAGTAATTTTTTGTAGATGTGTGACGAGTATGAAATTTTCGAGTTCTTGGAAACTGAATATAATGAATTCAGAAAAGAGAAGAGACTCAAACGTCAAAGGAACCGAGTGCTAAATGATCCCTTTGATTTAGATGAAGAAGCTTTTATCAAGGAGTATAGGTAAATAAAACCACTTCCACCTAAAATGTCTAATGATATTATCTATGTCACAGTTAGTGCTAATGTTAGTTTGTTTCAAACAATGTATTGTACCATGTCTTTAATTATTTGACGTCGTTTTAGGTTATCACCAGACTTGACGCAAGATCTGTGCGAAGAACTAAGACCAATTATGTTAAAAAGCCTTTATAATAGATCCAGTGACCTAAGCGTAGAAACAAAGGTGACTAGAAGTGTATTCTCCTAGATTACTAAAATGTTTTCCACCTATTTCATTCAAATAAAATCCTTTCTATGTTCTTTGATTGCAGGTGTTAACAGCATTGTATTTTTATGCACAAGGGGACTATCAGAAGCCCTTTGGTAGAGTGCATGACATTGCTCAACAAACTGCTTCAACAGTGCTAGCTGAAGTTACAGCAGCATTAAATAATGTTGCTATACAGAAAAAATATATAAAATTTCCACAAAACCTTCAAGACCGTCAATTAAGAAATTAAGGTAAACAATCAATTTATATATGAATTACATATATTACATGAAATAATGAGTGCATAACAACAAACTTATTCTGCCTGCAGGTTTTATAATAAATTCGGCATCCCGGGTGTGATTGGGTGTATTGACGGTACCCATGTTCGCATAGTAAGGCCGAATGAGCATGAGGAAAGATACTTTTGCCGGAAAAAAATGCACTCACTCAATGTGCAATTGGTAAGTAGAAAATTCAATTCTACTTGTAATAAATTAATATTCAATCATGCATGCCCACAAATGTTTTATTTTTAATTACAAATTTAATGTTAGACTTTTAAAATTTAAGAATGGAAAAGTAAATTGTGATATAAATTAACTACAAATTAAAAACAATGGGGTTAAACTGAAGGTTTAAGGTTTACCTACCTGTGGTTTTGTTTTGTTTTTCAGATTTGTGATGCAGACCAGCAAATCTTGAGTGTGGATGCTAGTCACCCAGGGTCCTTTCATGACTCATTTATATGGAGCCATCACCCCGTTCGGCATCATTTAGAAAATTTAAGTTCTAGCGAGGCAACATGGCTTCTAGGTAGGAATGTTAATAAAAACAATTGTGACAATGATATATGTGTATATTACATGATATTGTACTAAAACACAAAAACTTATATTTACTAACAAGAAAAAAAATAAGTTAGGTATATATCTAATATCTAAAGAAATTTATACAAAGAAACTTAGTAGGTACTTAATAGCTAATATTTTTTCTTATTTACAGGTGATTCAGGGTATTCACTTAGAAGAACTATGATGACACCCATTTTAAATGCTGAACAAGACACACCAGAAGCCTATTACACATTCAAGCATGTGAAGGCTAGAAATGTCATAGAGCGGACAATAGGACTTCTAAAAGCATGTTTCCGGTGTCTCTTGTGCCACAGGGCGATGCATTATCAACCACAGACAGCTGGTTTTATTACAAATGCCTGTGTAATATTGCACAACATTTGCAATGCAAATAATCTCCCAGTGGTTGAGTTGACAACAAACGAGCTAGAAGTGGAAGCTTCCTATCAACCTTCTATAGAACCCCCAAATGAATCCGTGGGGCAGCAGCAGCAAAACGCGGAGCTTCAACAAGGTATCTCTACGAGGCAGGGTCTTGTGGCACGCCTCTGGGCTCTCCATCGGAGTACCTAAAAAAATAAAACCATAAAATTTTTTAACATTCAATTTTCTAATTACTAACACTATAAAAATTGTAATTAAAATAAAATTATGTAAGCCTATTTTTGTTTTAATGTAATGTCTAACTATCTAGTAAGAATTGAAGGTAATTAGAAAAGAAAGGGTTGTTTAAGTTTGACTGCTATGTGTGTCTGTGTCACCGGGTGAATTGATTTAATACATACATAGAATCACGTCTTTATCCCTTACGGGTTAGACAGAGCCAAGAGTCGTGAGACTCGAAGGCCACGCTTAGCTGAATAGTGGGCTTTCTGATGGAATTGATTTAAATAAAATTTAATTTAAGTTTGAATAAAATTTGGTATAATAAACCTACCTTGTTCTTATTATGGACACTAATTCCCGCAAGAGACAAACACCTTCTTGTAAAATGCTTGTGTTTGCTGCCTCAGAAGCAGCTCTTTGTCGAGCAGCTTCCACAAGCTGTGTCCGTGCATCTGCAGCCGTCATGTGTCGTCTCCGGCGGCGTCCACTAGGAGTCGTCCTCTGTGGGGTAGGTGCTGGTTCTGCAGGTAAAGCTGACGCAGGCCTCGAGGAGGGGCCAGGCGCCGCTGATGGTGCTCTGGCTGCTGCAGGCTCTGCTAATGCAGGAGTAGGCCTCTGAACTGCAGGCAGTGGTAATGGCTCCAAAGGTCCTGTCGCTGGAGTGCCTGTGTGTTCTTCCTGAAATATACAAAAATATAGGTGTAAGCTTAACTGACATGTACTTGAAGTTTTAATGAGCTCTTGTGTCACAGACATACACACATAGCAGTGAAACCTCTCTAACAATAAAACCCTTTTTTTTTTGCTTCAGGGATTAAAAATAGCTAGTTGAATGTAAATATACTAAATATTATTACAATTTAAATGCCTTTATTAAAACTTAATATAAAGTTGATGAATGAAATACATACACTAGAAGGCATGTCCAACCATTCCTCCAACATTGGTTCTTCAGTGTCTCCATGAGCTCCACCAATGCCAGAAGGTCCAGCAATAGGTTCGGCATCCTAAAAATATTTAATAACAATAAATTGAAAAATTTCACCAAGTAATACTACTAACATGTAAAATTTAATAAAAAGTTTAAAAATCCCCAATGCAATGAAACGGCTCCTATTTTGATAAAACATGTCTAATAGTATTGTATCTTTTGTCATGAAATAAATAATGCTAAACCCGTTTAAAAGCTATAGTGCCACAGACACACACACATAGCAGTCAAACTTATAACCACCCCTCATTTTACGTTGGGAGTTCAAAACAAGTGATTATAATGTTACTTACTGGAAATGGATTCACTTGCACTAGCGGAAGACCTAAGCCATAATCGTCACCAAGGATGCTCAACAATTTAATTTCAATTTCTGAGAGTTGCTCTAAATTTGGTGGGCCTCCCCCTGTCCTATTGCTGGCTTCACTGATGATGCGGTTCTTTCTTTTAATTTTGGCCTTCAAATCCACCCAATACTAAAATAAAATTTTATTAATATACTTATCTATAATTTATACTAATATGAGAGGACAAATTTGGTTTTTTGTATCTATAAGGAAAGTAATCTTTGGAACTTTAACTTTAGATGAATTTAATTTAATGAGTAGGTACCTTGGACCATTCCAGGCCAGTCTTCATCGCACCATCACCTTCTGAATTCAACAAATCAGCGGCCCTTGCCCACATTTCCTTGGAATGCTGCCGGGCTTGAGCTGATTTGTTGTATCCAACAGCTATATCTTTGTGCTCACTCAAAAACTCAAACAATGATTCGAGTTGTTGGTAAGACACTCGTCGTCTAGTTTGCTGGCCACTGAAATTTAAACACAGGTGAACATAGTTACTCTTCATGAAATGTAATAACACAAAAAAAAACTATACTCACGACATTGTTAAATCGGTTTGTGGAAATGATAAGGTAATCTGACTAAAAGCAAAAATAAAAATAGACAAATGTTCCGACAACTCCGTATAATTAAATGTAGTAACACAAAAACGTATCGCACGCTACAGGGAACCGATGACGACTGTAGTTCATGGTATAAAATCCCTCAAGTAACCTGGGTCGCACACACACCAACTTCTTGGCTAGCAGTTGTTCACCAAATCGTTTCCTAAGATTCGCATTCCCACCAAAACTATTATTTATGATCACTTAAGTGAAGTGTCCATTAGACCCAAATCACAAACTCCGTTGACATATTTATACAAAAACGCTGTTTCAAGAAAGGTGCTAGGAGTTGAAGAGATTATGCACCGTGCATGTCGACGTCCAGAATAAATCAAACACAAAAACAAATTGATATTTTCAAGTGGTTCTGGGTTGGCGTAGGACATTAAAAACATTATTTATGACTTGGAAACGTAACATGTAAAATTATCATCACAAAAAACGAAAACTTTTGAAACACTCAAGTTCCAATACGATTTCAAGTAGGTACTTTAAAAATCAGACGTTCAAATCTTTGTATAATGCGTTTGTATACTTTTTTTGTCAAGACGTACATTAATTAAATTTTAACAGAAATAAAAATATTTAATTGAATAAAGTTACAGCCATGAATAATCTAAATTCATAATTATTATAAAATTGTAATAAACTGAAAAATCCTTCCTTATTTATTAAATTATCATTTTAGAAAATGTTAATTAATTTTATTGAGAATTTGAACGTTCCATTAAAAACGTTCACCTTTCAATGAAACCGTTCAAAAACCGTTCACCTAAAACGACATCATGGTACGGATAAATAGCAGGCCTGCTTTTGAACTGCACGTCAACTGCCCTGCAATAGGGTATTTTACACTATGTAAGAAAAAATATAAAAATGTTTGTTCATAATAGATTTCGAAAAAAGTAAACAAGAAACGTCGATATTTATTCATAAAATTGCAATTTTAATTTTATAATTCCAATTTAAAAATCGTCTTTTCTAATCTGTTTTTCAAATGTCTAAAACGCCATTCGCCATGTTGGATCCCGCCGTGACGTCATTCCGATAGTAAACAATCTACTGAAAATAAGTTGTGCGCTGTTATTTTGATAAATTTACGAGTTATTAACACGTTTGTAGACTTCTAGCCTTTATTTCACTATGGAAGACGGTTTTGTGAAAGCAGAAAGTACAAATCTGCCAATGGTTAATACTTTAAGTATTTCTCATTTTTACATCACTTGGCACTTGAATCCATAATTTTTGTGGCGTTTTTACACTTGTATTTTTGCATTCAGGCACAAGACACCAATGATAACTCATTATTTTCACGAATCTTATTACTTGGTCTTTCGCAGTCGTATTGTTTACTAACCGAGTGACGTCACGAGATGAAAAAGCATGGCGGCTAGCGTTTCCGCGCGAAAATTCAAAATCATAAATAAAAAACAGATTTTAAGGCGATTTTCGGTTTTAAAAAAAATTAACAAAATTTCTACTAGTTCATTACGATCTCAGGATTAATTTAAAACAGTTTTTAAAAAATGGTGTAATACCCTATTGAACGATTTTCTATAAGTTCGTGGTAAGCCTCCTCCGGCTAGAAATTGGCAACTTATGCGACACTAGCGCCTCTTCCTGGACGAAGCGGTTGTTTGATGAAACTGTTAAATTTCGCGAATTTATTTTGTTGTAACACAGTGTATTTCACAAATTTAAATGGAGTTACACATATATAACATAGTTGTATTTTTTAAATATTAAAGGACCAACATATAACATGTTAAAGTGCAAATAAACTGTGTTAGGTCACCTCCTGCCACCAGATGGCTAGTTGCCAAACCAATGTATGGGAAATGTCAAGAGCTGTGCGTATTAACTCGCTAGAGCAATGTATGGGAAATGTCAAGAGCTGTGCGTATTAACTCGCTAGAGTAGAGTTTATATAGTATTTGGTTATATCTATGGAAGTGGTCCATTCAACATATATAAACTGTTCATTATACAAATATGAAGCTTTTCGACGCCAAATCAAGAAAAATAGGTTTGTCTCTTTTTAACCTCAGTATCACGCCATAAGTAAAAAAGGATAGTGGGATGTTTAACTTTTCTTATTTTTGGCATCATTTCGCGATGACGTCACCGTTTCTAGGACGCGTGGAAAAAAATCGCCATTGTTAGAGCCAGCGAACGTAAATACTGTAGTATATAACCTGTCAAGTGTTCTTGTGATTTGAATTATTTTTCTTATTTATATTGAGTTTATTCAAGATAAAGACTGATAAATACCTTTTTTATATAGTGTGATAGGGCAATTACGTTACAAAATGCCTAGATGCTCAATAATGCAATGTCGTGCTCAAAATCAGCCTCAAGTAACCATTTTTAGGTTAGCAAACAATTTTTAGTTTTTACACGGTTTTTACTTCGAAATTAACGATTGTCACAACGTAAATTGATGCTTCTGAAATAATAAAACAAACTTTTTGTATCATGGTAGCTTAGTTTGTTGTATTTTTCATTATTTCACCCAAGTCATTTTCGTTATAGTGATGTGTATTTTCTTATATCGATAAACATTTGGTTGTAGATTTATAAATGCGAAATTTACGACGTTTGTATGTTTGTTACTCAAACACGCAAAATCTACTGGACGGTTTTGGACTGAAATTTGGTACACGGATAGAAAAATAACAATAATATAGGAATACCAATATAAAGGGAATAGCATATATATATAAAGAATAAGAACTACTACAAATACGAACTACTCGCTTATTTAGGTAGTAGATTTAGTAGTTCCGAAGATTACCCCCAAACTTGTACCAACAACAGATACCAGTATGTACAAGCGAGTAGTTTACTCAACTATAAAGAATAAGAACTACTACGAATACGAACTATCTCTTATTTAGGTAGTTGGTTTAGTAGTTCCGAATTACCCCCAACAAAAAAAAATACAAACACTAATATTAGTGTGATATTGAAATTGTAATACTAAATTTATGTATAAAGAATATACCTATTGTTGCTTAAAAAATAAATAACTAGCATCAATATACAGTGTTACGTGTTTTTGGAGTCGGGGACAATGAACGATTTTTTTTATGCAATAAGTATCGTTGCCCGAAAGTTTTCAACGATAATAAAGTTTATCGACAGTGCCCGTCACTAGCGGCAGCCATTTTAAGCGCCGAAAGAGTGGGGGAATTGCCACGCAAACTTGAACGTTATTTCGCTTCCATGGGATATAACTTCCTTGGTTATAAATATTCACAGATCATGTCAAAAGAAAAAAAAATCTGTGAAAAAGTGATAAAAAGCACAGACATATAATAATAGTAAGCAGACTGAACATGTCATTTGAAATTGCATGGCAAAAACACACACTAAGATTATTATTCACACGACAGAATACAGGGTCGGATCTAAGATAATTAATTATATTCGGTACAGTATAGCAAAACCAAAAATTTTGAGACGCTGAATCTTAAGCCGTGCGCGGTATGCGGACGGATCTGCATCAGCTTTTTACAATTAGTCGGGGCTGTGAATTTTCAGTTGTATGGAGGTGGTCACATTAAATCCTACAATGGTGATTTTTATAAACTACATAGATTATGATATTACAACTGCAAATTTAAGTGTAAAAAAAAATCACCACCGCCGTTTTTTTTTAAACGCTATTATATGACTCATATTGTTATAACTCTCAAACAAAAAATCCTACCAGGGTGATTTTTTGTTACATGTTTCCTTACGAATAATAAAAGCTTGATTTAAAAAATCACCAATAAATAACAATCTGAAATGGATTTTTTAATGAGTTGTAATTTTTATACTTTAAAAACATCCTGTACAAAAACAAAAAATCCAGCAATGGTGACTTTTATATATTATTCGTATACGATTGTAATGAACCATATCCTCAATTTTTATAAGGGTGACTAAAACAGTTTTTTTTTTTTATTAACTTTTAATTTTTTTTTAATTCTACAGTCGAGAAAATTGTATATTCGTACGTAATGTGAATTATTCAATCTTAATTTTAAAAAACGACTCATGTATATGGACCCGATTTTCTGTAATTAAATAAAAACCATATTGACATATTTAACGTTAAAAATACATTTTATGACTAGAAAGCCTTAATATAAACCGGCCAACTTTTATTTACAGGTAAATGAAGTCTTATTAATTAATTGTGAACAGTAATCTCTATTGTAAACTTTATTGTTTACGAGCAATTCAGTATAGTTTATTTACTCCTCCCATTTCATATCGGATCATCAAAATTCTTTTTTTTTATATAAGGATGTCTAAAAACATCAAAATAATGTTAAGTATAAGAATCATGGTTGTAGGATAAGTATAAACAATAAGAGCAAAGAGGGGTTTCCCACAAGGTGGTTGTCTTTCACCCCTCCTGTGGTGTCTGCTTATAGATGAACTTATCCAAAAACTAAACAAACTGCACATATACACACAAGTATATTCAGACGACGGTGCACTTCTAGTATCAGGAAAAGTTCTTAGTGTCATAAGAGATATTATGAATAGAGGATTAAAAGTAACCCTAGAATGGTGCAGGAGCAAGGGACTAAACTTGAATCCAAATAAAACCAAGCTCGTTTTATTTACCACCAAAAGGAACAAGTCGTTACCTGCTCCTATCCAAATCAATAACAACAATCTAGAGATGGTAAGAGAAATCAAGTATCTGGGTGTTATCATAGACGACACACTTACCTTCAAGACTCACATCGTGGACACTTGCGCAAAAGCGAAAGTGGCCATGATGCAGTGCCGAAGAGCGATAGGAAGAACCTGGGGAATGAAACCCGAAATATTCATATGGGTATACAAGGCAATAATAATGCCAAGAATTCTTCACGGTGCCATAGTGTGGTGGCATAAAGCTGCTCAAAGTACCAACAAAAGGGAACTAGACAAGGTCCAAAGACTGGCTGGACTGATGGTATCGGGGGTGATGAAATCAACCCCGACGGCGTCACTAGAAATGGCCCTCGGTCTAAATCCATTGGACATAGAAATAAAAAGGAGGGCAACAGAGCAATGGTTTCGACTAAAAAGCCATAAACTCTGGAAAGGGATACACACAGACAAAGGTCACGTGGAAATAGAACGCGAATATATAGGTAACCTGTCAATGATCCTAGCAAATAATGATCTCATCAGGAAAGCAAGGATCTTTGACAAAAAGTACAAGATACACATAGGTACCAGAGAAGACTGGAAAGTCGCAGATGAGGCGGGCATTGTCGCGACAACCTGTTTCACTGATGGCTCCAGGAAAGAATCTACAAAGCTATCTGGCTCCGGTATACTGATCATACATCAGGACGGCACAGAATATGAAAGAACCGTAAAATTGGGCAAATATGCTAGCGTGTTCCAAGGAGAAATAAACGCAATCCTGGAGTGTGTGAACACTATAAGCGAATGGCCCGACAATACGGAAAAAGTCATCATATACAGTGACAGTCAAGCAGCGCTAAAAGCACTAGATAAAGAAGAAACAACATCGGCATTAGTTAAAGAATGCAAGGATGCTCTGAACAGGCTGGCCAACAATACTGCGGTCACTGTGGCCTGGGTTCCAGGTCATAGAGGCATAACTGGCAATGAAAGAGCAGACGAACTTGCTAGGAAGGGAGCAGATGAAACCTTCGTGGGACCTGAACCCAGACTTCCCATAGCCTATGGGATAACGAAAGGCGTCATCAAGCATAGAATGAAAGTAGAATCCAATAGAAGATGGAGAAGAACTAGAAGTCTAAGACAATCTAAAATCTTCATCAAAGCAGTAGACCAAAAGAAATCAAAACACCTGCTCAAATTGAGCAGGAAGAACATTAGAATCATTATAGGAATCCTCACAGGACACTGTCAACTGAACAGGCACTTGACAGTGATTAAGCAAATGGACGATCCCATTTGTCCCAGCTGCCTGGAAGAAGAGGAAACTAGCTTTCATTCAGTAGCAGAATGTCCTGCATTTGCCGCTGCAAGGAGAGAAATATTGGGCTCAGACGTCCTATCTGAGGATGATCTGAGCAACATTACAATAGGGCAGATGTTAAAATTCTGCAAAGTAACAGGTAGATTCAATGGGTCGCCACCAACGTGAGTTACCAGGTAACTCAAAACCCTATACGGGTCTCGGGGAATTGGGTGAAATGGTCCCAGCATAAGTGGACTGATCACCCGTCTGGTGCTCGCGCTGGCGTCCCCACATAGTAAATAATAAATAATAATAATGGTTGTAGGAATTTGTCGGTAAAAAAAATTTAAATGCGCCGCCTAAATGGGAAATTCTATCCCTTTTGGGAAAAAATACTAGTCATTAAATAAATAAAATTTTATTTTAAATTATTTAAAATCACGTGCAATGAAACATTGCAATGATGTTGATGGTTGCTGGCGTCCATTCACTGTCCTGGTACTCGTAGTACGTAAGAGAAATACTCCCCATAACAGTTCTCTTTCTTGAGGTATTATTTTCTGGCATATTTTCCTTGTCCTGAAATAAAATTCACTGTCAGTATTTTTATTAAATGTGCATTTTAATCTTCAAGAAAGAATTCCTGAGATTTTTATAGAATAGGTTGTGCCGTTGCACTAATATTATACGGCATAGTAACGTGCCCCGCCCCGCACTTTATGTGCCCCACAGCACAACCTGACCCGGGGCTTAACCGGGTCAGTTAACTGGGGCTCCACCGTATCCTGACTATTGGTATAAGTTGGTACAGAGCGACTTGATAGTCACTGAGAATGATAACAGCCTGTGCACTCGGGAAACCGTCCGCACACCGAGACGTATCTGAATATAATGAGTCACAGCTCAATGCGGGTAGCGGAGAACATGACGCTCCGCTGTACGCCACATAGGTACTAAATTCGTATATTTGCCTAGATTCGGCCCAGCCATAGTAAACAAAACTGGATCTGTCAAATGATCTATGCTATTTACGAAATTATTAAATTACTTGTAGTATTTCTTATGAAATGGTTATAATTATTACACTACTTTATAAAATAAATAATGATATTGCTGATAAATAGCATTCAAAAGTCTAATAATGGTTATTGTTTCAAAAATAACACGAAATTGTATATTATCATTGGGCACGTCAAAAAAACATGTATTGCTTACCGAAGGAACGATATTCCACGAATATTTTTTTATGAAACACTTCCACACATTGTACACGTTGCATTTTATCATTTCTATTGAGTTTAAAAGCACAAAACAGTAAAAAATAATTTTAAATATTTATGTCAACTGTGACAACACAACAAATATGACAGTTAAGGATCATTTCGCATGAAAAATCCGGCTTGGATGATAAATCTTTCAGTGTAGTGGTTCGTGTTGCAAATGTTGCAATCTTCGAGCAACAAGGACTTCCGCGCGCGGCCCGGAAGGGAGGCGCCATAGATGTTTTTCCCCTCTGGCAAAGCTTAGGCCCAGGTGGACTTGAGCGTTTATAAAAACTGTTTGCATTCGGACTTTTCGCTAGACAGAATCCTCAGTCAGTGTGAATGACACATAGGCCGCAATACAAAAAATTCCGAATTGTTCAATTTTGTGCTGCAAAAAGAGGTCTGGGACATCTATTTTACAGAAAGATGGTGTTACATTTCTCTAGTAAGTAAATTCTTATCATATGATTATAAATTAAACAAAAAATCATACATTTTATTATAATGTCATTGTTGGATTTGTTTACCAACATCAGTCCAGTCGCATATAGAAAGACGGATTTGTCGAGTGATAATTCCGTCCAACATCTAGATTTAGTGATGTTACTTTGCTTACATTGTGTGTTGTAGTCCTGTATCAATAAACTGCGATAGATGTAGTTTAAAATTGTATGTTGTAACGTGTATTTTCTTATTTATTTACAGCTTTCCTAAAAATACCTACTTAGAGATGTGTGTATGGAAAAACTAGTGCAACAACTAGCATACCTGGGATGCCAAAAAGACAAGTCCCGTTTGTTTAGCTCATTATAAGGCATCTGATTTCCACGAATGGTATTAGTCAGCTCGGATGAACAAGACTAAATTAAACAAGAGAAAATTATTAGAAATAGTTAAGTTATATTTAGATAATTTAAATTTTATAAGTATTCCTTTCTTGTCTTTGTGGTACTTAACTAATAAACGTGATAACTTTGCAACTGTGATTTTATTTATTACTAGCTTTCGCCCGCGTGGATTTCCCACGGGAACAGTGCTTTTTCCCGGGATGAAAGGTACCCTATGTCCTTTTCCGTATTTCCAGCTATGTGTATGCGAAAATTCAAGAAGATTGTTTCAGTAGATAAAGTGTCAAAAGGAACAAACAAACATACTCACTTTCGCATTTATAATATATAGTTAGGATTATGCTAATTCTGCGAAATGCACACTCTGCGAAGTGCACCAATTGCGAAAACCACCTTTTGTTTGAGTGTACGTTTTGCGAAGTGCACATTCTACGTCAGACCTACAGATAGAATCACTAGTATATAAAAAATGCAAATTACTGCAAGAGCCCCGGGTATGTCATTCATAAGAACGTATCCATATTTCCATACCTCCTTAGCAATAAAATAATAAATGCGAAGTAATACTGTTATACTCACGCACGGCTAAACCACTCCACAGATTTTATTAAAGCTATTGATTTTAACAAATAAATATTTCTATTTCTATTGATTATATAGTTTAAGGCCCGAGAAATTCGATAATTTATAATTCATCGATAATGCAGAATTACATTTTTGCCATTCACTATTGAAAACAAAGTCAAAAATATGTTAATGTGTGTCCTGTCCTGTCTTATATTCGTACACAAAAATCTGACGGGTGGTGACAGATTTGTCAATGTATTGTTTTATTTTTCATATGTGGTGTCGTAATTTGTCGTAATTACAGATTTTCACTATGTATGTGTGTACCGAACAGCGCTTGCGTGAATTTCCCTCCCCCCGCAAAAAATGCCAGAAAGATTTGAATTTAAACATGTCGCTATGGCTTCTCCCTCCGTAAGGAGTCCGTGTTGCTCTATGGTTGCAATACATTGCAATGCTAAGGAAGGAAAGGGACAGAGTTATGTGACAGTCCTTATCATGAACAGGATGCAAATATTGTCAAATATTATATAATAATAATATTAATTAGGGAAGTGGTGGAAGAGTTTTTTTTTTTTCTGAAAGAAAATGAGCGAGGCGCTGCTGCAACCGGCAGTGATACCATGTCTTAAGGTGGCGGTTCGCGCCGCGACAGAGACAGGAGACCGAGACCGGAGACCGCGACCGCTACTTAACGTTAGGCAATGTATAGAATGACAGTTCACGAGCGCGAGACAGGAGACAGCCAGACGGTCGCTGCCTCGGACTAGTGTCTCGTGTCGCGTTCAAAAAGCATGTGTGTTTAGTATTTAAAAATGAGTACTTTTACTGACGAAGACTGTGAAACGCTGATTGAACTGATCAGACAGCATCCTCCTATACATACATATTACACATATACCTCCTATACATACACAGCATTACACCATACGATGCATGCTAGTGATGTGCCGTTCCCAAATTTCCGTTCCCGGGAATATTCCCGGGAACGGGGAATATTCCCGGGAATGTTCCCAATTTTCGGGGAACATTCCCTTGTTTCTGGGAACGTTCCTTACAAAGCTGGAATTGACTTTATAGGATTACTAGCGTTTGCCCGCGACTTCGCCCGCGTGATTTTGCTTAGATAATAGTATCCAACATTTTACCATTACTTACCATTGTTTTTCCATTTAAAGTTGCTCCCACACTGCTTTTTAACATCTCAAGATTCGATTTTGCGCAGTACATTACAATATGCCCACACTGACGAACATTCACTGATTCGATTTTGATTTTGATATCCATTTTCAGAATGTCACTTTCGCAAAGAATTACTTCTAAAAAGTCTACATTCGCAAAATGTCACTTATGCAAAAGGACATCTTCGCAAAATGACACTTTCGCAAAGAGACACCTTCGCATGAAGTCACCTGCGCAAAAGGTCCACTTTCGCAAAATGTCTCTTTTGCAAAATGTCACATTCGCATCCACAGTGATCGTTTTCTAAAGTGACATTTTGCGTAAGTTTCCTTATACGAAAGTGACCTTTTGCGAGATGACATTTTACAAATGCAACCATCCATAAATATAACAGTTTGTGAAAGTTACCATGCGGAAGTAACCTTTTGCGAAGATGACATTTTGCAAAAGTGAACTTTGGGACGGCTCGGCAAAGTTCCAATTGGTCACTTTGGATTCGGTGAAACGCAGAGCCAAATCTCATCGTCTAAAAGTTGCCTGTCTGTCTGCCTGTTTTGTATGGAGTTGTCGGTTTTCGACCGATTGTACTTTGGGGAGTGTGCTCATGAGCTGCATGAGCTGATACCGCCTAACCAAAATGTCCAGATGCACGGCGGGCTATCATCCTTTCTTGGTTAATATTCCCCCCGCAAGCAACAAGCGTCTTCATAACCCATCTTTAATACAATAAAAAAAAAATATCTGTTAATAAAACCTGGGTCCCAGGAAGGACTAAGACAAGATGGTCAGATGAACTTAAAGCATTCGACAGAAAGTGGATAGAATCGCAAAATGTTCTCTAGTCCTAAAATGTCTCTTTCGCAGAATATCTCTTTCACAGAATACATCTTTCTCAGAATCGCTAACACACCTAATACACACAACACAACTTTGTCATTTTGAAAGTTAAAATGACATTTTAGATTTATTGGTCTGTTGCAAAAGGTCACTTCCACATAAGATAACTATAACAACGGATCCTACGTTTACAAAAGTTACCTTATGCGAAAGTAACCTTTTACGAAATAAACATAAGCAGTGACCTTTTGCGAGAATGAAGTTTTGCGAATGTGACCTTTTGCGAAAGTGACATTTTGTGAAAGAGGACCTTTTGCGCAAGTAACCTTGTGCGAAAATGAAATTTTGCGAATGTGGACCTTTTGAAATCAAAACCTCAAAAAATGGCAAAATCAAAATCGAATCGGAGAATGTTCTGTGACAGGCATATTGTAATGTTAATACGCACAATCGAACCTTCAAATGTTACGTTACAGGTTAATATTCGCAGTGTGAGACCAACTTAACAATCTACTATTTATCTAAGCGAAACTCACGCGGGCGAAGTCGCGGGTAAAAGCTAATAATCCTATAAAGTCAATTCCAGCTTTTGAGGGAACGTTCCCAGAAAGAAGGGAATGTTCCCCATAAGTCGGGAATATTCCCCGGAAATTTGGAAATATTCCCGGGAACGTTCCCGAAAAGTAGGGAATATTGAAGATTTTTGAAAAAAATGTTGTAATTATTATCTGAGGATATGTATTTAGATTATTTTATTATATTAAAAGTGATAAAAACCGCAATTATCAATTTTAATTGCAATATTCCCCAATATTTCCATTTTTGGGGAACGTTCCCAGGAACGTTCCTTTCGTTTCCGGGAATATTCCTTCGTTCCCGGGAACGGCACATCACTATGCATGACTAGACTCCTACAGAGATGAAAATTTGAACGACAATATTTGGAAAAGCATCGCTGAAATAATAATATAAGAGCAAATCATCGTCTTCTTCTTCAAATAAAACTTCTACTTGGTTTTCCATGACACAAACACAACTGACTACTTCAGCAGACTCTCCGATACTGACGTCGGTCTCGAACTACAGTACATGCAGAAGAGACCGAGACACTTGTCGCGGTCTCCGGTCTCGGTCTCCTGTCTCTGTCGCGGCGCGAACCTCCACTTTTAAAGAAACATAATCTTACATTTCTTAACCTTTATATAAAGGTGCGTTCCTAAAGGTTGGGAGAATTTATTAACTGGTAACCCTTATTTTTATGTCAACATTGTCAACCAACGCCTCTCTCTCTGTCATACGTCAATGTCACGAAAAATGCGAAAAAACTGTCTTGTTTGTTGTTTGTCGATTGTGCAATGTTATTTTCAATTTAATCAATAAAATTTAAGTACATATGTACATATTCCTAATAGTTTAGGTATAATAGCAATGTACTACTCCATTTAAGAAGTCGATTCAGTTATGTAGCTTATCTCAACATAACCTAAATACTACATATTAAACCTAAATACTACATAATAAATTGTTAAATAACTAAGTTTAAATCGTAATAATTATAAAAATTGTGATCATTATTAGCAGACTTAATGACAGTTTTTTTCTTGTGTAAGATAGATTAAAAGTACTACAATATGTATTCAGTGAAAGTTAAATTGGACAACAATAATGTTTGCTTTGGCTGCTTAAGTTCCGACCGTCAATTAACGCTCTTGAAGAATCATGTGGCTCTATTCTACAAGTTGCTGGAACACCAACAAGTTTGTGTAAGTACATAATATATTTATTTTATTAATTACTAGCATGGGAACTTTGATCCCGCCGAGCGTGGCCGAGCGCAGGCGATGTGAGTCGACTGACGGTCGCTCATGTAGGCCGAAGTGCCATACCTATTATTACTGAGACACAATTCTCAATAATGTAGGGTGTCCGGCCTATCTACTCAAATGTCCGGCCAAACTGGCTGGTCTGTCCGGCTATTAGGTTTGGCGACCTGGCAACCCTATTCCCGACTAATATTATAAAGTGTGAGAGTGATTTTGTTTATTTGTTTGTGACCTCTTGATCACTTATCTGGTGCTTGCGCTGGAGTCCCCAACTAGTGAAATGAAATGGATTCATTTACATGAAACATGGTTAAGGATGTTACAGACAGTTATAAAGACCAGCATGTCTCGCCATCAAGATGGCATGTAAATTTTTAAGATTATTTACTTAATAACAAATTTTTTCTTATTACATTAAATTACATTTTAAATTTAAATTACACTTATTGTTAACTATATAAACTGAAAATGATGATGGCCATATCACAGATTACTAAAAACTATAATATTCTTCAAAATTCTTCCATGTCATAGAAACATTGATCAAGTAACCATTTTTTCAATTTAATTTTAAAATGTCTCAATGGTAATCACATATATCTTTTGGTACTTACTTCTTACTTCTATATAACAATGTAAATAATAATACCTCTTGACTTGACGCTTTGCTTTGTTAACTGTTGGAGTTTGTAGTTGTAGATGTGTAAGTTGAGGAGAGTTTGAGGATGCTGAGCTGCTGACAGGATCTTGAAGTTATGGTAGTTGTTGAGAACTGACGTTAAGTTAAACGCACAGTAAAAATAAGTTGAAGTTTATTATAGTTAGAAATACAAGTTAGTTATAGTTAAAAGTTAGAGTGTCAAAGTTATAGTGTCGAAGTTAGAATGATAAAGTTATAGTGTCGAAGTTAGAATGAACAGAATAATATAAAATAATTGATTAAATATACAGCACAGCTGATCAGAGCACTGCGTTAGCAATAACCTACAATACCTACATTGTGCGGTCTTTGACCGTACATAAACCAATCTTTCTGTAATTTCGCATGCATATAGTTAGGAGTACTGAGAAGGACATAGGGTACTTTTTATCCCAAAATTCCCATGAAAGCGGAGCCCTGGGGTACAGCTAGTTGGGTGTATTTTATTCAGAAAAAATACTTTCTTAAAGTAAGAATAATTTATTTTATTATTTACTAGCTTTTGCCCGCGGCTTCGCCCGCGTGAATTTCCCACGGGAACAGTGCTTTTTCCCGGGATAAAAAGTAGCCTATGTGCTATTCCAGGTCATTATCTACCTCTGTACCAAATTTCATCGAAATCCGTCCAGTAGATTTTGCGTGATTGAGTAACAAACATCCTCACAAACTCACAAATTCACATCCAAACTTTCGCATTTATAATATTAGTATGGATTTATTTCATTTTATACAGCGTGTCATTACAGGCATTACATTTATATTGTACAATAAATTTAATTTCAGAACACCAAAATATTGCTCTGCTGGGAATGCAGTGCCATCTTGGACAAGATATGGACTTTTCAAAAACGAATTCAACGGGCCCAGTTAATACTTCAACAAACATTTGTAACAATGGTAAGATACATAATGGTAAAGTGGATATTAACCATGGACGATATACAAAGAGGACATGCCCTAATGACATTTCTGTAAGAAAATTTGTGTGACAATATGTGGGGTGGAAAGCAGACAGTGCGGGCCACTTGTGTCCTCTTTATATTTCGTCTGTGATATAAACCCTTTGACTGCCACACCTTCTATCAGTAGTGCCCCCAGCACCAGATCATAATATTTATAGTATAATTTTTTAATGTAGTTAAAATGAGCATCACTTAAACTAACACCATGCCTAAAATAATATCAAGATTTGGTAATATAGAAGGTTGGAAAAAAGGTCACTGACTGACAGACAATGCTTAGCCGTAATTCATGGGCTGAATTTGGCATGAAGGTCCTTAGGGATCCTTATTTTGTCCTTAGGGAGTGTAGGAGAGCACTAAGAGAGGATTTCCCGAAATTTCTACAGGAACAGGGAAAACGAGATTTTTATGTGTACGAAGTCGCAGGCATAAGCTAGTATTGAATATTTCTCTTTTCAGCATGAATCATGGGAAAAATTATCGACATTATCTACAACAAGAAAGGATTCCTATGATCACATGCTATGGTACGATGAGAAATCACAACAATGTAACAAAGAATCAGTTTACGAAGTACCATTAGAGTTACCAGATATCATCGAAGAAAATGTTAACAACGAAAACACAGATATGAATGTCAAAGAAGAACTAGTTGATGATATATTCGACGACTTTAAACTTGAAAATGATAATAGCACAGATATAGATAATGAGTCTAATGCTAATTACGAAACCCTAGAAGACATTATGAAGAATGATGATAATAAGAGTAACGATGAAGAATTTGATGAAGATTACAAACCATTTATTAAAAAACCAGTCTTGAAAAGTATTTATGAACGATATATGGATAAAGTTACAATCATAGATGCTAATGAGGAGGATTTTCGACAATATTGCGTACGGGTTACATTGAATGAAAAAGAAATAGATGAATTGTTGGATAAGGAACAGAGTGAATGGAGGCGAGGCATTAGACACGACTTACCACACAAGTGTAAAGATTGTAATAAAGGTTACAGGAAAGAAGTAGACTATAGGAGACATATTATGTTCAATCATATGAATGTAAGTATTTTATTATGGTATCTAACTTTCTGTTGATTTCTGTATGATGTTGTCCCACCTCCAGCTACGGGGTCCAAGGCCGGCGCTGCAGCGCCTGCTGCCGAAAGCCTCAAACGGCGCAAATATCCAGGAATCGGTGATTTCTACAATTTTGAGCCGTTTGGGGTTGAGACATTAGGGTCGTCCCCTTCAGACCACAAACTATATGACGCCCTCTCCCAAAAATTAATTAAGGTCTCTCGTGACCAGTGGTTAAGCATTGCCATCCAATGTGGCAATGCTGCCAGCCTTCTGGGCTCTTTACCTCAAGACAACGAACTGTCAGGGCTGGCATTTTTGTAAATATATTTAATTTTAGTTTTATTTATTAATTTTGAGTTCATAATTTGTTTTGTTGTGAGTAAAGTTTTGTATTATTGACATCTGTAAATGAAAAATCAGAATATGATCCATTTCTTACTGAGATGTCTTATTTCCTAAATATTTAAAAACGAACCTTATTTATGGTAGGATAAGATAAAATTTTTAAATATTTAGGAAATGACCTGCCTGCATCTGTGTTCCCGCAGCGTATATGGAAACCCTTCCAGTACTCAGAACCAAAGCTGCGGGAGTTTGACTGTTTAAATGCTACCCTGCTTTTAATTCTGTAATGCGGGAGGCTTTACAAACGCAATAGCAGAATTATTGATATGAATTCCTACCGCTACTCAGTAGAAAATTTGGCTTATAGGTTTAATTTAACAGAATACGCTCAGTAAGGACTTCTATGGAAACGAGCGAAAATTAAAGAAAGGATGAATATCATACCTACTATCACAAAATAAAAATAATTGAAGTTGCATAAACATGACATTATAATTATAAAATGTAATTAAACAAAAATGTAATTAAACAAAATAAAATTATCGAGCGTTAGGCACATTCTTGCTTACGTTTTTAGACAGTGAATGCACTTTTTTAGGAGGCTTCCTGCAGAGATGCGGTTTTTGGACTTTCTGCTCACGCCTTTATCTTTACGCCTGCTCACTGAAGTAGGTTGTACTTTTATTTTTTAGTTACGCGTCGAGGAAATTTATTTAAGACCAACTCGTAAGCTTGCTCTGAAGTTTGTGCACTCTCAAATAATTTCGTCATCCGTTTAATGCAACCTGCAAAGACGTAAAATTTGCATTGTTGCATAGAACATTGCTAAACTTACAAAATGCGCTCTGTAATTTATGGAAAGAACCGTCAAACTCCTTTTTAAAACTTTCAATCTGTGCATCGTCAGTATTAGAAACGGTGGCTAAATCCATTGGTACAGATGAGTTCAAAGTGTTTGAAGGTGGTGCTTTTTCAAATGACGTGGACGGATTTTGAATACACTCTTCATTTTCGCTTATGTTTCTATAGAAATCTTCTTTAATATCATTGCCCAAAGCCAGTTTTGCAAATAAAATTCTATCTTCAACTGATAACAGCGGAGATGTTTTAAATATTGTTCCCGTTTCTTTTTCAATGTGGTACATGTGCTTGCAATATTTCCCACTGCGGCCAAAAATACAATCACAGGTTGCTGTATCGGTATGTACTGTGTAGAATGTGTCCGGCTCTCGATTAGACTGAATTTGGATTTGGTTGTTGTTTATTGTGTACACTTGAAACTTTTCATTCCTTTTTACACGACTGACCAAAAAAGTAGTGTTATGTTTTCAGGGTTCATGTATGTATGTATGTAATTTCTTTATTCCACCATAAGTCCTGAACGGCTTAACAGATTTTGATGTGAGAGGTATTGTTAGATTCCTTGCATTAGCCCGAATGACATAGGCTATGTAAGATGTCAGTCGTGTTTTTTATTTTTAAATAATTAGCTTGTTTGAAAATTTGAATATACAGACATGTTTGTTTTTCTTCCATCGGCAAAAGCTAATAATCTACGTTGATGATAGTTTTCGAAAACTGTAGTAATGAATTCCAGAAGTGCGCAGATGTTGAAAACTCTACAGCGTTGCCGAATAATATCTTTCAGTATGCGGATGGATGCCTCTAATTTAAATCAAAACAAACAGAGCGATGCCCATGATATCGCTTTCTCTCTCTTGGCACGTGCCGCTTCCGATCTGAGATCGGGGAGCATAGCGCAGAAATCCCTCCCGCGTGTCAGATCGCACCTAAGTTCCTACTTTTATAGTTTCTAGGGATCTGAATAAGGGAAGCGTTTTTATTATGAAGTCTCGAATACTACACCGGAGACAATACCCGAATCCAGCTCGTTCGCAACTCTGAATAGCGGAATGGTTTAAGGCTATTTTTTTTGAATTAATGCTAGGAAGCCCTCCCACAGCTCAGAAGTACTGAGATTCTGAATACTGGAAGGGTTTCCATATACGCGTTCCCGCACATACAACCTGTATCTTTTCAAAACCAGAATGAATAGGCTGCTTCTGGGTAAGCTCGCTACACCGTAGACCTCATCTCTGTCCTCGGGCAAGATTGTGGTCAAGAGCAATCCATCTTTAATAAAGGATCAAATCCCGATTCATCACAGTGGCCATTTTAATCCCACAGACAAAATTTCAAAATACTCACGCATTGCTTATCAAGCTTCAAGTTCAAATATAAATTAATTTAACTTTCAGCGTACAAACAGATACATGGTATGTAAACAATGCAAGAAATCTTGCTCCTCATGGCCACTGATGGAGGACCATTGGGCGCAGTACCACAACAAATACTACAGGTGTACTATATGTGGGTTCACATCGCCAAGGAGCACGTGTGTAGTGACGCACATTACTAACGCACACGTCAAGAGATATCAGTGTAATGTGTGTAATGAACAGTTGGGGTGAGTGATTCTTAGTTAACTAGTATTTTGCACCTTCTGCAGCTGATAATAATGGGCAATATCGCTGGAAAGAGACGGAAAAGTCTTGGTTGCGAAACATCCGAGAGTGGATCAGGATAGCGAATGCTGCTGAGCTGTTCCGCAGAGCTGAGGACAAGGACTAGAGTATGTTAATCGCTAACGTTCACTATTTACAAAACTGGTTTATGAAACATTGTACACTGTTCACTTATATTGTAAATTGTTATATGAAAATAAATAAATAAATAAAATAAATAATTTGGAGAGGCACTTTTAGAAGAGGAACTAGATTTTGCCCTCGACTTCGTCCGCGTTGAATTTGCTATGGTTAATATCTAAGGTTTTAAGCGGCTAACTGTAGGCACAGAGCGGGCGCTTCATAGAAATGGCGCGTCAAATATGCCTACTACTACTACAAATGAAACTGTATATCCGTGAACACGTCAGTAACACGTCAATGTGTGCGTTTTCATAGTCGAACGTCCCACAGTTACACAAGAACGGGGGAGAAGTGCGGAAGGAGCGGGGGGGTGCCATATTGCGGGAGGGGCAGGGAGTTTCCTTTCTGTACGTAGTACTAATATTAATTCTGTGCTGTAGGTAAACAAAATTAACTTACACTTTCATTATTTGTCTGGGCGTGAGATAGAAGATTTTTGAAGGAATTAAACTTCTTCATCCCTCTTCTAAACTGTTGTCAAATAAAACTTTAGATAGATAGATAGATAGATCAACACTTTATTGCACCATTTACAGAAAATAACATACAACGTAGTAACAAATGTAAATACATAAATAAATGAGCGCAAAGGCGGGCTTATCGCAAATGCAATTTCTTCCAGCCAATCTTTAGTTTTTATTAACATTATATTTCGATCAATATTTTCACAAATATACAGTGGTGGTCAGATAATGAGGGACACCAGTCGATTTTCATACAAACGAGGTTACTTTGAAGCATTGGTTCAACGCCAGGATTGATCTGAGCTGTGATCTGATGATGGCCATCCAAGGAAAGAATGGAGGACATCCAGATCGCTATACACACCCAACTGATCAGATCAGCATTCTGTTCTGCTGGCAGCTTAATTTCTATTTTTTAGGGTTCCGTACCTCAAAAAGCAAAAATGGAACCCTTATAAGATCACTTTGTTGTCCGTCTGTATTTCAAACTTTTTTTCTTAGGAACGCTTAAAGGTATCAAGTTGAAATTAATATCAAATACTCGGATCCATGGTCTCTTTCAGCAAAAAAAATAATCAAATATACGTCAACGCGATCAAGAGATATTATCGAAAATGTTGCGATTTTTGGCATATTTTGCGAATTCAGGCAGCAATCAAAACCTATGGGGTACTTCCCGTGGACCTAAAATTTGTCAAAAAGCATGGTCTAACAGTATTTATACAGGAATAAATCTGAAAATTGTAAATATGTTGTTGGAAGTCTGAAGTTTACGCTGGATTAAGTATGAATCTTAGGGATCGAACTGCAACGTAAAGTTTATTTTTGAAACTAATTGCTCTTTTAGTTATAGCTATAATGTGAGATGCTTTGCGTGTACGGAACCCTCGGTGCGCGAGTTTGACTAGCACTTGGCTGGTTTTTTTTAATATTGCGTGATGTCACAGGGCGGGCGCTTCATAGAAACGGCGCGTCAAATATGCCTACTACTACTACAAATGAAACTGTATATCCGTGAACACGTCAGTAACACGTCAATGTGTGCGTTTTCATAGTCGAACGTCCCACAGTTACACAAGAACGGGGGAGAAGTGCGGAAGGAGCGGGGGGGGTGCCATATTGCGGGAGGGGCAGGGAGTTTCCTTTCTGTACGTAGTACTAATATTAATTCTGTGGTGATGTTACAGCTCTATGAAGGAGTTCCGGGGTCATTACAGAGAGAAGCACGAGCGACTGATCTGCGACGACTGCGGGAAGAGCTTCGTCAAGAAACGCTCGCTCGAAACTCACTATAAGTAAGTTCAGTTTGTTTCTTACTAGCTTTTGACCGCGGCTTTACCCGCGTGAATTTCAAATGTCAAAATTTTCATTGAAACTTGGCCTTCAAAGAAGGCTCTTTTTCACGTCGAAATCTAATTATTTATCATAATATATTATGTCTCAAAGCTACAAACTACTAGCATTTCGGAACGACCACTGCTGAGAAGAAATGCCGAAAGAAACTCATGAAACAGTCTTGAAACAGGAATTTGAAGGACACAACAGGAAATTAATTTCAGGAACAGTGTTTTTCTCGGCATGAAAGGTACCCTATGTCTTTCTCAGTACTTCTAGCTATGTGTATGCGAAATTTCAGCAAGATTGGTTCAGTGCATAAAGCGTGATGAGGTAACAAACTCACTTTCGCATTTATACTATTAGTTGGAATCTGTTCAACTCTCAACTCAACAATAAATAAAACTTTTTTTCCAAAAAAGTGAACCGACTTCCATCATAAAATTAAAAATCATGAAATAACAATAAAGAAAAATGTATTAGCATGCTACCTACTGAATGAGGTGAAGTCGGTGCCAAGTGCAGGACTATGTAATTGTTTAGCTAGGCATTTTGTATATATACATGATTCTAATGTTAATTTAGATTATTTAATATTCAATTTGGCACCGACTTCACCTCATTCTGTAGGTAGCATGCTAATACATTTTTCTTTATTGTTATTTCATGATTTTTAATTTTATGATGGAAGTCGGTTCACTTTTTTGGAAAAAAAGTTTTATTTTATCATTTTTAGTCACAGACAAATAATAGTAAAATAAATATAAAAAAAATATTTCTGTGTTTTTAGTGCTTCTACATCTTTTCATTTTCTTTAATAAAAACTTAAACTTTTCTTTCACTGGTGGCCGAAAAGAAAGAATTAAGAATTCGAAACTTTTTATGTCAGTTTGATTTGAAATGTCAGAACATGTCAAATTGTCTATTATTTTTGGCACATAAATAGACCGTGAGCACGCGACGACCAAACCTTCCTTATTTTAAAAATGCTGAATGTTTCTCTGTGTGGTATATACGGGTAAAAAAATTAGCGACTAGGTATGAAGTTTGGATCTTAGTTGCTTATGTAGGTAATATAGATAGCAAGGATGATTTTTATAGGTATAAAAAGCACCCTTGGGGCCTTCCAAACTAATATTAAATTCAGCTTTTATAATAAAACAAATATAAGTATAATTTAGTAAAGTTACAATGTCTAGCAGGGGTTTATATCTGCACCAATTGCCTGGCAATGGATGGCGTGATTTCTTATATTATTAGGAATAAAATCTTTAAAAAACTTTACTTTAAGGAAATTGAGTTACCACTTTAAATGTTATTGCTACAAATAATCTGCCTAAGTAATCATGATCCAACTTTTATAGTCGCTAATCGCTATTTCTATGTTGGGAACATACACAGAAAATCTTTAGTTTTAATAAAATAAGGAAGGGCATGCTATCGCGGGCTTTTGCTCTATAATGCAATGTTGGTATTTTTATATTTTGTTAGGTATCTTTAAAATTACCGAACAAATTCTGACGTGGTTAAAATGGGACCAACTTGGGTATATACCATTACGAATAAAAAAACAATTTCGGAAATCAGTCCACTGTAGGCGGAGAAATCGGCGAACATACATAAAAAAAAAACATACATACATCGAAACATATAACCTCCTCCTTTTTTGGGAAGTCGGTTGAAAATACATATGTATTTCTTATAAAATTTTGTATCGTTGAGTTAGTATCTTTTAACACAAGTCTCGAACTTACTTTGGGGCTAACTAATCTGTGCGATTTGTACCTATTTATTTATTTTAATAGAGGAGATCCGTAGGAGAACTAAAGTAACCGACATAGCCCGCAGAATCGCTAAATTTAAGTGGCAGTGGGCGGGGCACATAGCTTGTAGAACAGATAGCCGTTGGGGCAGAAAAGTTCTCGAGTGGCGACCACGAACCGGAAAACGTAGTGTTGGCAGGCCTCCCACTCGGTGGACCGACGACCTGGTGAAGGTCGCGGGATGCGCATGGATGCAGGCAGCGCAGGACCGGTCGTTATGGGAGGCCTTTGTCCAGCAGTGGACGTCCTTTGGCTGAGAGAGAGAGAGATTTATTAAAATTATCTATCCCACACTACAGACGCCACCACCTACCGCCTACATGCGAAGTTTGCAACAAAACCTACTCCACATACCACAACCTCGACAACCATTACCGCCTCAACCACCCGGAGTTCATCAATTGCGAGAATAGGCAGGAGCTTGCTTATTGCGTGGAGTGCAATAAGCAGTTCCCAAGCGTATACAAGTACAGACGGCATCTGACTAATGCGGCCGTTCATACCCCGCCTAAGGTGGAAATGTAAGTATATAGTACTAGATTTTGCCAAAAAACTATGTGTTTTACATTCAAATCTTGACCCCCATTTCAAGCCCTTGGGGCTTGATTTTTGGAAAAAAAAGTAGCCTATGTTTGACTCCGAGTCTTCAACTATATCCATACCAAATTTCATCAAAATCGGTCCAGTGGTTTAGCCGTAAAAGCGACAACCACTACCGCCTCAACCACCCGGAATTCATCAATTGCGAGAATAGGCAGGAGCTTGCTTATTGCGTGGAGTGCAATAAGCAGTTCCCAAGCGTATACAAGTACAGGCGGCATCTGACTAATGCGGCCGTTCATACTCCGCCTAAGGTTGAAATGTAAGTATATAGTACAAGATGTTGCCAAAAAACTATGTGTTTTTCATTCTAAGTTTAACCCCCCATTTCAGCCCCATGCGAGTTGATTTTTGAAAAAAAAAGTAGCCTATATTTGACTCCAGGTCTTCAACTCTATCCATACCAAATTTTATCAAAATCGGTCTAGTGGTTTAGCCGTGAAAGCGTAACAGGCAGACTTTCACATTTGTAATATTAGTATAGATATGAAGCGGCGTACCTCATATATTTCGTCTTCAGCAATTTCTCAATTGGTTGCCTGGAAGAAATTGCTTTCAGCGATAAGGCCACCTTTTGCGCATCTTCCTTTCTTTTTTAGTTTTAAGTTACTTTATGTATCCATAAATGTAATTTCTTGTGTGCTAATAAAGTATTCTTGTTGTTGTTGTACCTCTAGAACTTATGTGTTAAAAAAGCCAATTTAAATAAAAATAATTTAATTTCATTACAACACCCAAAATTTATCAAGTGCGAGAACAAACACCCTTGAACTGCGTTGGAGCCACATTGTAGTTTTTGACATTTGCCGCGTAACTGGGTTCCAGCCACATCGGGGCCTCGTCGACTCGACTTTATGCTTTGCTCTGTAAATATTTTGTTTCTAAACGTTGTGATGTAAGAATGAAACAGAGTATACTGTGCGAAACAAGGAAAGCATGCGTGGCCACAGGAACGACCCCGTCATTCATTTTTTTGTTGAACTTGACAATGTTTTTTGGATTGGCGCGAAACCGCCCGGACTTTTTGGGCCGTTTTGGACTGTTTGACTTTGTGTAAAAATATATATGGATATATGGTTTATTTTAGCAATAAAATATGTTGAAATGATGTCTTGGCTTATAAATAAAAAAACGTTTTCCTTCAAACATTGTTTTATTTCTTAGTATTCAGGGTTGGAATACAAAAAACCGGGGAAAAAAAAGGTACAAGTTTAGCTAGAATTGTCGAAATTCCAAAGGCTCAAATTGTTTCCAATTAAAAACAAAGAGCTTGCTTGTTTTATGACGCTCTCAGTGGTATAAATAACACGTGTAGACTCCTTATCGTTTCGGAGAACTTTTTGTTTATGTTACCCGAGTCTCAAGTGGCCGCCGCCCGCGCGGACCCCCCGCAGTTGACGTCATCGTGATTTATAGCGCTACGCAGTTCAAGGGAACAAATAGGAAAGAAGAATTCGCGCGTTTTTTATTTTTTCATAAACTGTTTTATTTGGTCCGCTTGCGGATAATTTTTTGACAGCCAGTAACTTTTTCATACAATGTTCGAAATTTCTTTGGTCACTGAAACATATACTACCAATAACCACATTCCAAATCACTTAAATACAAAGGGATTAAAAAGCGACCTTAATCCCTGTTTACAAACGAGCTAATTTTGAATAGACGTGATAAAAAGGTATTTTTTCAGCGTACCGTGCCCGGAATGCGGCAAGATATTTTCGAGAAAGATCCGTATGACGAACCACGTGATGTCCGTGCACAGAAAAAACACAAAACACAGATGCGACATTTGTAATAAGGTTAGTAAATAGTGGAAAACGCTAGTCTCTGCCTACCGCCACGGGAAAAAGGCGTGATAATATGTATGTAGTAAATACTCGAAAATATCTAACTAGATACTATACTACTGCAATTCCAATCAAATTCACGGCTCCAGAACTTACACTTTGTAAAATATAGTATGAGTCTTGACCGCAGGATGAACCAGGGCGGGCGCTTCATAGAAACGGGGCGTCAAATATACCTACTACTACTACAAATGAAACTGTATATCCGTGAACACGTCAGTAACACGTCAATGTGTGCGTTTTCATAGTCATAGCGTCCCAATACACACGAGAACGGGGGAGAAGTGCGGGGGGCATATTGGGAGGGGCAGGGAGTTTCCTTTCTGTACGTAGTACTTATATTAATTCTGTGCTTAAACTGAAACATTTCGAAATGAGAGCGATAGAGACAGATGTATTATTTTAATACTATATTCTACAAACTATAGTTGGTTGCCTGTGCATCGATCCTTACCATAAAGCGCGTGGGTTGCGGGGTGGGGGGGAGTGTGAGTCACCCAGAGATGGGCATAATTCGATCACTCCCACAGATTGTCCGAAGTGAGAGGACAGATGTTTTACATCAAAAACAAGCAAGCCTAACATACCTAAAACGATTGTATGAAAATGATGACGTAATTTATTCGTTATTCAAATGACGGATGATATCACGGATAATTTATTCGTGGCCAATTTTTCCGCGGATGATTTATTCGTGAATAAATCATCCGCGGATGAATTGGCTACGAATAAAATTTTATTCGGATGATTATTCGAATAAAAATTTGCCCATCTCTGCTTGTGACTATAGTTCAGGATGTCTAAAAGATGATCCATTTCCCATATATTTAAAAATAAACCCTATTTGTGGTTACATAAGGTTCATTTTTTAAATATGAAATGTATCATAATCCTATTTGTCAAAAGTGGCTTTTTAGATTCCCCTAAACCGCTATTCTACTATGAATCATATGATACTTTATATGTATGTATTTTCCAGACATTCTGTTCCGCGTACTCGGCGAAAACTCACAGGCAATGTGTACATGAAAAGGTGCAGATGCCAAAGAACAAGCTATGTGATATATGTGGCAGAGGATTTAGTGTGAGTTGCTATTATACTATTGGTAAATTTGACAATAATTTATTAAATGGAAACTGAAATTTATTGAAAAACAATTAAAATTTTACAATAGGTACAGACATAACCTTAATTAAAACAAAAAGTCCATTTTCTCAGAAAAATAGTAGATTTTACAACAAGTGCACAAAACGAATCATTTTTATCCGAGACTTTTAGCAGCCCGAGCCGAAGGTGAGGGCTGATAGTAATGTCGAGGATAAAAATCGTTTTGTGGACGAGTTATAAACTCTGCTTTTCACTTCGATTGCGAGGAAATAAATCAAATTGAAGAAATTAATAAACGCACGAAAAAACAAGAGCTGTTTCCCGCCGCTTTATTTTTTTAATCTTACGACATTGATAGGCTTGGGCTGCACCATACAGCCTACTATAAAATTAATTTTGTATTAATATTTTTCTTAAATTAATTAAATAACATACCGTACTTGAATTTAAATTTTAATATTTTTTATGTCTTAAAAACACATAAGGCAAATAAATTAAAAGTAAATATTATAAAATGACAAATTCTATCTATGAACTTTTTATCGTGTTTGGCTGTATAGCTCATTATCTTTGCCTTAATATAGATACATTTATGAGTAGATACGTTAATGCCCTTGTGCACAAAATTCGATTTTGTGCAGCCTATATCCTGCACAAATAAGCACTTTCCGAGCATGAGAAGTGAAAATAATATTTTTTTATCTTGGAAAAGAACTCAAGAAAAAATAAAAAAAACATTTTTTTTACTTTTCCATCCTAATCCTAATATTAAAAATGCGAAAATGAGTTTGGTTTGTTTGTTACCTCTTCACGCTTTATCTACTGAACCAATCTCCCTCAAATTTCGCATTCACATAGTTAGATGTACTGAGAAGGACATAGGGTACTTTTTATCTAGGGAAGCACTGTTCCCGTGGAAAATTTCCGCGGCAAAAGCTAGTTTCGAACTAAATAAAACCACAGACAACAGAAATAGATATAATTTCTTGTAATAGTGACGACAGAATCATAAGAAACCTAATACTACCACTAAAAACATTTTTTTTCAGTCATAAGTCTCAGTTATAAAACATTTTGTCTCTTTTTTACACGACTGACCAAAAAAGCAGTGTTTTGTTTTCAGGATTCATGTATGTATGTAAGTTTCTTTATTCCACCATAAGTCCTGAACGGCTTAACAGATTTTGATGTGAGAGGTATTTTTAGATTCCTTGCATTCCTCCGAGTGACATAGGCTATGTGAGTTGTTAGTCGTGTTTTTTATTTTTTTATAATTAGCTTGTTATGTACTATGTTTCATATCTTATCTTACTAATATTATAAATGCGAAAGTTTGGATGTGAGTTTGTGATGTTTGTTACTCAATCACGCAAAATCTACTGGACGGGTTTCGATGAAATTTGGTATACAGGTAGAAAAATACCGGGAATAGCACATAGGGTACTTTTTATTCCGAAATTCACACGGGAGCGAAGCCCCGGGGCGCAGCTAGTGAATAAATATATTTGTGCAGACAAACCGCATCCTGGCCAATCACCGTCGCACGCACACAGGCGAGCGGCCCTACCCGTGTCCGCACTGCCCCGCCTCCTTCGCGCAGCGGGTCGCCATGCGAACTCATGCCAAAACACAACACAAGAACTTGATTGTAGGCGCCAATCAGATCAATGACAATGGAATTACGACGTGAAAGCTGCCTCTTGGTTATATAATTCATATGCACTGACTTGCGTAACGCCTACTTTGTGGCGGGTCGCCATGCGCACACATGCCAAGACACAATACAAGAACTTGACCAATCAGCTCAACGATTATGGAATCACGTCTTGAAAGTTGCCTGTTGGTTATATTTCATTATTTATTATAGGTACTAACTGCGTAACGCCTACTTTGTGGCGGGTCGCCATGCGTACTCTTGCGAAAACACAACACAAGATCTTGCTTGTAGGCGCCAATCCGATCAACGACAATAGAATTACGCCTTGAAAGCTGCATGATTGTTATATTCATAAATAAATACAAATTGTCCAATGCCTACTTTGTGGCGGGTCGCCATGCGCACACATGCCAAGACACAACACAAGAACTTGATTGTAGGCGCCAATCAGATAAACGACAATGGAATCTCGCTTTAAAAGTTGCCTGTTGGCACAGGGCGGGCGCTTCATAGAAACGGCGCGTCAAATATGCCTACTACTACTACTACTACAAATGAAACTGTATATCCGTGAACACGTCAGTAACACGTCAATGTGTGCGTTTTCATAGTCGAACGTCCCACAGTTACACAAGAACGGGGGAGAAGTGCGGAAGGAGCGGGGGGTGCCATATTGCGGGAGGGGCAGGGAGTTTCCTTTCTGTACGTAGTACTAATATTAATTCTGTGCTGTTGGTTATAATCAGAAATTCATTATTGAAACTTGGTCTTCAAAGGCTCTTTTTCACGACGAAAACTAATTATATAATCATAGTGCATACAAACTACTAGCATTTCAGAACGACCACTGCTGAGAGGAAATGCCGAAATAAACATTATATATTAACTGCGCAACGCCTACTTTGTGGGGCGGGTCGCCATGCGCACGTACGGAACACAGAGTTAGATACAGTATATAATACTATATACTAGGTGGTGTGTATGTATTCATATATTTCTAGAAGCTACTTTTTAACAAGTTTATATCTTTCAACCTGGGGAACAGTGCAAGGTTTTAGTTTTTTTATTTATTTTATACAACAATGTATGATAAGCACAAAATGATTGTTGTTACATTGTGAATAATAAAACATTTACAACTTAAATTAGTTTTATTTTACTAAAATAAGTATAAACATAACTATACTCAGCCTTACATCATACATTCTTAATTTATCATTAATATAATGAACAAAATATACCATCATACTTTACATGACTCTGCTACAGTTATATTTCAGATTACCACAAACAAAAAAAGGGAGATATATTGTTTGGTTGTAGCTTGATAGATAGAAAAATAATAATTGTATTAGTAAATACATATATATTTACATCAGTCATTATTGGACTGAAAAATATGAAATTAGAATGTAAAATAAAAATCAATTAAAATTTAATACATTTGGGACACTTAAAACAAACTTAGCATGCATATTTCAATAAAATCATAGTAAATAAGGTTCATAATTAATAAGTAATGTTAATTGCAAGAATTGATTGTACTTTAAAATTATATATCACCTTTTATGGTTTTCTACATGATCACTGGTACATCAGTGACATTTAGACATTATAGGTAGCTTTAAATTTTCATTTTTACAAAATACAAAAATGTAAATAAAATATCACACCAAACCTATTTTACAAATTTTACAGCTCAAACACTTATGAGCAAAGAACAGCAACCCAATAAATTATCCTTGTTTTTTTCAAAACATAATATGAATGGTATCGAATGTGGAAATTATATACAGATGATATTAATAAATGAGATTCACTATTCAAATCAGGCAGGCAAATCTAACTCTAATGTAAAATATGATAAACAATTGGGCAAAACTAGTTATATATATTTATTTATGTACTGAACTGACAACAAGCATTATAAAAAATATGCAACACCAGTATTGCTATCATTTGGATATTCTGAATTGTTTATTTGCTATGCAACTCTTCAGGCCCAAAGCAGTTTGATCATTTGTCTTTTATTACTGATTGAGATGTATGTTATTATATATTGGTACAATCAATAAAGTAATTTTGTATCAGGGCCATAACTTTAACAATGGTTGATCCAAAAAATGATATTGTTATTGCAACTAAACATTATAATAACATTGAAATGTAAAATGTCAAGTTTCATTGCAACAGCATTATTTTGAATAAACTTTTGTTAACTTAATCACTTTGTTGACTGTACATAAGATGAATAAATCCCATCCACCCTATATATATAAATAATACTCTATTCTCCCTGCTTTAAGCACTACCAGGCTTTGAACACTATTATGCTGCTACATATGCCCTACTATCCACCCAGTTTAAAAATACACAGTGGCAGATAATATTTAATCTGTGCTTGGATTCTGGGGTTGGGGCTACCAGGGTGCATGGGATTTACTCGATAAGATGGTTATCGTAAAGTATCTTGCTGTAAAAATCCCAGACAAAAAAAATATTAAAAGACACATGATTCTCCTTGCCTGCGGCTGCAGAAAGCAGATCAGAAAGATGACTATTCTTCGTATTAAACCATCATATTTACAGTTTTCAACTTACAAAGGTAGTACTGTGCATACAGCCTATTTAAGGCATTGTTTGATTGCTATCTTTCTATTATGTCTAGAAAATATAAAAAAATAACTAATATGATACAGGAGGGACTTGAGGCATGAGATTAGTGTACACACACTGGTTTTCCATAGGCTTCATTTGTTGCATCTGAGGATGCTGCATCTGCGTGGGCATCTGCATTGGCTGAGGCGCAGGCTCTGCAGGCTTCTTATTTTTCTTTTCACACTTTTTAAACTTAATACCAAGCTTATTCAACAGTATAAGCCCAGTAACGATTCCTTTCCGCCCCTATAATTCAGTTCGTGTTTCGCTGCAGCTAATATTTTCCCTAAAGTTGGCACTTCTTTCCTATTCGAATAACTGTTCACAATACCTCTTAACGCACACAATTGGAAATAATCCAGCTGAACTTTAGTTTTTCTAATTCTTTTCTTCTTTGGCCCTGTCATTTTTGTTTGAGTTGCTTCGGCACGCAAACCATCCCGTTTGATTCTTTTGATAGTACTTTCTGATAAACCAGTCGCGGCGCATGCCCGTTTGACAACATTTTCAACTGGAAAAGCGTAGCCCCTATTTTGTTTTTCACTTTCAAAAAATCTTATAACCTTGAAAATAATTTCCCGCGCTTGGCCGTCTATGGCTTCTTTTTTCTTTTTCTCCAATTTAGGTTTCCTTTCTTCGTGTAGTGCCTGATTTTGTTCATGAGACTGTTGAGGGGGCGGTTGTGGCTCGGGGATGTGTTGTTCCTGTGGCGGCTGCTGTTTGCTGTATTAATTGGGGCTGCTGTTGTGGCTGTTGCTGTTGTTCATGTATTACTTGCGGCTGATGATGCATAGGAACTAGTCCCACTATATTTAGAACTGGAACTTCTAAATCATGATGCATTTGCTGATGGTGAATTACTGCTACATCGTGTGTCGTCATTTTGTAGGCGACTATAACTAGGAATTATCAATATACGTTATAATTTGTAATTACAATGCAGTAATTGTTGTCACACATACAAAGTCATTGGATTATTAGGACATTTTATATAAAAAAACAATACTTGCTGGACAAAACATAGAACATAGACGACGACTTGACGTGAATGACGCCATGTCAAAATTGAATGAATGAAAAGAATGGTTCGTTTTAGTTAATTGGTAGAACTGTGTTTTAGGGATGTCAGGAGTCGAATGTTTACACGATTAGATGACTCACCCCACTATGAAACAATCGACTCATCAGTCATAGTGTGGCTAGATCTTCTGGGCTAGCAAAATAAGTCTATGGATATATGTCAATGTCACAAATGACATAAGATGTCAGTGTCACACAATGATCAAAGCAAGATCAAAGTAAAAATAATTATACCTACGTATGTACATAAGTAGGTACCTAAATGTAAATGATGTAAATTAAAATAAAAGAAAAAGACTGTGTTGATTTACCTACCGTGATTATATGCTCTTTGGATTTACCTGTGAAGAATAATGGAAATCATTATTGATAAAGCAGTAACTAATAATCAACTATGCAAAGTTTGTTTATCATCAGACAGGACTCTGACTCCATTGGGGAAATATCTGCACTTGTTTACAAAAATATGCCCTAAGCTGAAAACATCGTACAAAACCAGGGTAAGATGCTGTTGTCCAAAATAATGTGAATATTACGAGTAACTTTTTTTAAATGCTGGCTGTTATTGTCTTAAATTAATTGTGACTCTCAACTTGACTGTAATAGTCGCTCCTGTGGGAACTTGAGATAAAAAGTACCCTATGTAGTATTCCAGGTATTTTTCTACCTGTGTGCCAAATTTCATTGAATTCCATCTAGTAGATTTTACAAACTTTCGCATTTATAATATTAGTAGAAAGTAGAATTTATCCTGCAAGAATTCTATGTTTCATAATCGTCAGCTTTCTTCTACCCACTGCTGGGTATAAGCCTCCCTCTGTCTATGCCAAGCTTCTCTATTCTGGGCCATCACAATCCAGTTCTTGCCAGCAATTTTCCTTACATTGTCGCCCCACCTAGCAACCGAAGTTTATTTATCACCTTTGTCATAATAATATTTGAAAATATACCTTTTATTTCAGGACCTGTTACTTTGTTGGGAATGTCGCATGGTACTCCAAAAGGTTGAAAAGTTCCAGTTTAAAGTACTTGAGGCACAAAGGTTTTTTAAAAGTGTAGGCAAGTCATTGGAGGGGCAGGCACAGGTAATTGTTTCTTTAAAATTAAAAAAGAGGAGGTTCTCAAGTATTTTTTTTTAATGAGTTTCTATTGGTATTTCCTCTCAGTAGTGGTTGCTAAAATTAGTTAGTTTTCTTAATTTAGTAAGTATTCTGTAAAATATATTATATTTGTACGCCACTTTGGCAGAATACAGAGCACATATATGTAATTTTTCACACCTGTATAACCTGTATTTACAAATAAACATATTTTGATTGATTGATTGATTGAAAAAATAAAGAACTATGCCTGTATGTGGAGCTGGAATTTCTGAATTTTAAAATACTAGTTTCATTTAACTATCTATTTTATGCCATTGCTTAAAATGGTAAAGCCTGATTTATTCATAAAAAAATATAAATACTTCAAACTTATTTTAGTGAGAGTGTGTCTTGTTCCCAGTCCTCTTTCCA